>JAXCHB010000004.1:10952500-11116547 GCA_036926305.1 Uropetala carovei
GTGCCTGATCGTTACACCCACGTCCGCGTGCAAAAATGGACTCCGTATATGTATTCCCTTTATATATATATACAAAATTTGATGGGCATATTATATATGTATGTGTGTGTGTGTGCATGTGTGCACTTCAAAATCTGTATGGTATTTTATTGTGCAAAAAAATTATATTTTCCCGTATTCAATTTTTCTCTCCGGAAAAGATTTTTAAAAAGTTATTTAGTTTTTTATCCTATAATTTCTCGGATTTTGTTGTTAGTTTTGACTACCTTCGTTCACAGTCCATGTTATTTTACAAGGTGATGTACTTGAGATGAGAAGGCATTTTTAGAAGCCGCGTTAGTTAAAGATCCTGTGGTTTTTATTGATTTCAATTTTAAAAGAATCGCATAATTTAAGTTGCTCATTTTGTACAAATAACCTTGATCTTATATTAGGAGCTTCTACCATAATAAGGATTGGTGTATAGCAGTGTTTCTCAACCAGTGCTCCGTAACCATTAGGTCCGCAAGCTTTTCATCCTTCATTTTGTATGGATTTAATTTTTAAATTAAACAACCAATATAGAATATGTGCGAGGTAGTCTTTAATTTCATTACGATTTATTAAGTTCATTCATTCATCTTTTTCCTAGATCGTTTTTCTACTGATAAGTGTATTATGATGGACGTTCCAGCTGGTAGGTAACAAATGTTTTCCTGAAAAGTATGTCTTAGTGTTCCTCCTAAGTTAATGAATACTTGTAGGTGCTCCCCGGTCTACCGAAGCTTGAGAAACACTGGTGTATAGTGAGGTATGGTAGATTACGTAGATGCGACTTTCTTGACATCCTAGTACAGTTTTGGATATTTTCAATTTGTCAATTATAACACTAACAAACCTTTAGAAACCTATCTAAAAATATCTTTTTGCGCATTTAAAACAATCACTCTGAAGGGAATTTCTGAAAAAAGTTTTGATTGGTGCATGTTTGTCATTGGGGAACCATCGCAGATTTAGGTTGTAATAACCATTTGAAAGTTGCATCTTTCCTTAGGGAAACATTACATATTACATGCCGCTTTCTTTCACTTTCAGCAAATCAAGATTTTTTACTGCAGGTCCATAAAAAAGACACATTCGCTCCTTTCAATTGAGCACTTTACAAAGCCTCGATCGTTTTAAGAAGTACGCCTCATGGAGGGGATCTCTTTGTTGGCGCATCGAAACCCGACCTCCTCTGACGTAGGGACTCTCTTTTGCATGCCTCCCACATCCACTCCTTGCGTTGCATTCTCCTTATCGGAATCCCATTATGGCATATTTAAAGTGGCGTGTTCCTTTGAAACCCGATAATAGCCATTATGCAAATGCAGCCCCTCACATCGAGAGGGGGGGAAACGCAATTTAACCATCCTTTTGCGCCTTCGTAAAGTTATTGCCCCGGTTCACCTTTCTCGTGTAAGTAGAATGTAATAATTTCGAGGCAATGCATAGTAAAACGAGCGCTGGGATCTCACGCTCGTCCATTTCCTTTCCGCCGGCTTTCCTAACTTGCAGCATAAAGCGAACGACCCCGACGAGGGGCGCCGACATATATCGTGGCCATAATAGGAACTATCGACTCGCATAGTTGAAAAATTTCTCACCGGCCGCTTCTTTTGCATCTACTGTGTATCTAAATCTACTTTTAAGCCTATAACTCACTAGATTTGTTGATGGCAGGGAATAAAATCCATCGCATTATTCCTGGCAATGCTTATTTGCTGTCTTCTCCTCCTACTGTGATGCCTAACACCAGTCATACAGTATATTTCATTTTGTTCCTGTGCCGTGATTTTCGATATAGATGAATGTTTAAAATCTTGTTATCTATAGTTTTTCACAGTATTTTTGTAATTGTTTTAGTCTGGGATACAAACAAGAGATATTTTTGTCTTTTTGTTATTCATTTATCCTTATATTTAAAATAAATTAAATTTTCGCATATTCAATATAAAATCGTTAAATAATTAGCAGAAAGGCATACAGTTAAATGAAATCCGACTTCGATCGTTATGCCGGTGTTCCAGGTTATCTATATCTGAGGTTGTACCGTAAAACCCACTTACTATGGTGTCCCTGGTCTGCCATTCATTTCCAGTTAAATTTTAATCGTCATTACAAAAATTGTCACGTTCTGCCTCAGGCAAGATTCGTTTTTCAAAGTTACTCCTAAGGATTCCAATCTGAGAGATACTATCAAAATTCTAACATTCAGATATTGGAGTGTTTTTAAATGAATCCTTTCTGGAACCCCGATACTGTTATGTCTCGCTTAGGACGCATTCGCTTATGATAATCGAGCCATAGCCATGTTAAGATTGAATAGATTCATCTAACGGCAACATTAAATTATTCCGGCGAGGAAATTAGATTCGGAATCGAAATAAATTCTTTAAAGTCTTCGAAGGCACACATCTTCCACGGAGTCTGTTTAACAACACAGTATTCTGTCTCCATGGATCAAGGAGGATCATTGTGACGTAGGCATCGACAATGGAGGCGAACCAATAACAGTGTTACTCGCAACAATGGCGTGGAATTGTCGGATCTAGAATGGGAGGGAAAGAGGGAGGCGATAGAAGGACTAAATTCTCGAAATAGCTTCCCATTTTGGGTCCAATTTCCCTCTATCGTTCCTCAGAGATGCAATGTGTGTCGTCCCTTTCCCGTTTTGAAATAAGAGAGCCAGCACATCGCAAAACCTAAATGGAATTAAAGCCTTATCGCATGCATCCATTTCTGTCGCAAAGTCTGTTCTTTATGAATGCCCTAGCAATCCCATGTAAAGTAGGACGTTGTGAACATATAGATTGGTTTTCAATATCAGATTAATCCAGCGCCGCATAATTATTTCATGAGAGGATAGATGGATAACACGCGGCAGTTAAAATTGTTTGTCTAAATTGTAGACAAAGTACTGTTTCGATGGAGTGTAGACATTCCGTACGAGACTTATTGAAAAAAGAAGGTATTATTCTTTTTATAGTCTATTTATATAAATGTATTTGCTAATAATATATTAGTGTCTGACACAGTATTAAGAATTATCTTTAAAATTATTTGAATTGAGATGCAAAGGCATTCGTTCGTGAAAAATATTGTTATTCGTCACCGCCGATTCCATCCAAATACTTTTTAAATGTCCTGAAATATTCAGTTCTATTTTTTAAAAATTGATGTGCCTTCAAAAATTAACCAAAGACGAAGAGCATTTATGAATAGCAGTTTTAATTACACATTCACGAATAACGACCCTGCTTTCGACGCTCCATCACCAAGTTGTGGCCAGAGCCATGAAGACTGAAATGCATATATTTACTTAATTCATAAACGCTTATCCGTTCGTTTATACAGTAGAATACTATTATTGTTTACTCATTATTTGATCTCGGGACAAAATGCGTATCGAACCAGATTTCCTTGCATGGCAAAACCCGCGCCGTGTCTGCAATTAGCTTTATGCCTCGAAAATAATGCAATGGCATAGAATTACGTAGTCCGTTGAGCAATTAGAGATTCAATGAACTTCGTTTTCCCACGTGTTCTCTCATATGCGGGCAAAACTTTGTGCAAACAGAAGGCATAAATTGGTTCTTTCCAGTTTTAACCCAGTTAACTATTTTAAGACGTAGTACCCCCTTCGAAACTTTTTCGGTCAATACTTTTACTTCTATGGCGGTGGGAAGTTAACTTCGAAGCTAAAAAAATTCGTTGAATTCAGTTCAACTGCTTAATATTGAGTCAGGAAACGGACTACTAAATGAAAAGACCTCATTACAATCGCCTGGTAATAGGAATTTGCGCATCGCTTAGTGCGTCTGTCATTACAATGCGAACAAATTTTGTTTCTTCGTTAACAAAAAACTACCTATGAACCTAGAACCGCTTGTAAATGAACAAAACTCCAGTAGCCACGAAACGGTCGAGAAAAAACTCGATTAAAAGGCTGCCATCCTCAGTGGTGAGCCTCCGTTCTTTTTTTTAAGTAGGTACCTTTGATCCGATACCAAATTTGAACTTGGCCTACGTATAGCGTATGTAATACAGTATTTTTATTAACCTATAATCTCAAATAATATCGTTAAATGCTACAAACCAACAGGAATTTAATTGCATAAATGAAATTCCTGTTTTTTTAGGGATTTATTCTAGGGTGATTGCAACCAGAGGTTGTAAAGACCCTGCATTTTTATACGTTGGAATCAAGTCTATAGCAGCGTTTCCTAACCTATGGTCCGCGGAGGTTTCCTAAATGTAGTTTTTTTAGGCCGCGCCTCATATTTAGTTTGAATTTTTTTGGGAAAAGTTAAGCAAGCTTTACACGATCACGATGTTGTTATTAATGAAGTCCGTAAAACTATTTCATATTTAAAAAATCTCTCCTGTACAAATTTTGAAAATAATTATTGGAATTAAACAAATAATAATCAAGTGATCCTCAAACAGACAGAAACGTGTGCAATATATTTTAAAATGGTCAAATAAACTACGTAACGAAGTAGCCCCTATTCTTAAACGTAGATACTGTAAGTAGGTTACTGTAAGAAATGAGGTGGTCCGCAGAGCCGGGAAGGGTCGCTGAAGGGGTCCGCGGATTTCAAAAGTTGGAAAACAGTGGTCTAGAGCAGTGGTTCTCAGGCAGATCTACCATGCGACCCCCTCCGTACGGATGTTCGGTCGCCGCGCCCCCCCTTGATTTTTAAGAAGTAATAAAAATATAAAAAACTTTTTTAATTTATACTTTTTTTATAAAGTGTACTGAAAAGTATAAAATAAATTTAGGGTTCAAGAAAATATCTGGATCTTAAGGAAAAGTTTCAATACATATGATCATAAATCAAAGAAGAAATTAGAAAAATAAATCGTTAAAAAGAAATTAGTTCAACAAAAATTCACATATCGTCATGAATTAAATTACAGATGAGAAATGTGAGTGTTAAGAAAATGAGCGAAGCTAATATAATTCGCCGTATTAATTATTTTAAAATTATATATATTATTTTAAATGTAAGTATATTAAAATTAACAAATGCTTTATTTCGAAGATTACAACCCTCGATAAAACAAAAAAAGACTTGTTACCTATAAATTAAAATTGAAGGATTGATAGAATGAGGAAATAATCAGTCGGCATAGTGAAGACTGCTCGCAACCCTCACAAAATTGTCTCGCGACCCTACGTTTGAGAACCACCGGTCTAGAGTGAAGGCTAGGTTGAATTACGTTTTATGCTCGTCGGGAAAAACAAAACAACCACCATCCGCGTCCAAACGCGAAACGCAGCAACAGACATGCGTCGGTGTGTGCAGAGGAAAAGCAGCGCCACCGGGCGAGTCCGTCCACAGGTGAATAAAGGTAGATTGGAGAGAGATTGCCTTCGGAAGAGAGAGAGGTTAACTGGCGGAGTAGGGGAGGTTGGAAGGCATGGAGGAGAAGCGATGGATGCGGGAAGTGGGCACGGAGGAGGGGAAGGAAGAGGAGGATGGGGAGAAAATGAGAGAGGAGGTGAGTTTGACGTCTTCATCACGAAGATGGCGAGACAGCTGCCACAGAATCGAGGGGCGTGGACTAGGGAGAAAGGGAGTGTGGGAGGGGGAGGATAGAGGGAGTGGGGGGGGGGGAGACAGGATGAGGGAGGAGGAGAGTTGGGTGCGTTGAGACATAGGGTGAAGTGTGTGTGTGTTGGAAGGAAGGTGGGAGTTGGAAAGTTGAGTGGGACTGGAGTGAGGGGGGATGGGGAGGAATGAGAAGAGGCAGGTGCTGAGGAGGCGGTGCCTTAGGCCCCTCTCCTCGTGTGCGAAGGGTGGGGGCGGGATAAGAGTTAGGGGAGGGGGGGGGGAGGTGGGACGGAGCGGGTTCAAAATTATGGGGAATGAAGAGGTGGCCGCGGGGGGGGGGGGGGGGGGGGAGGGGGAGTGAAGGGAGGGTAGGCAAGGGGGGAGATAGGGTGGGTGGGGAAGAGAGGGAGAGAGCCCGTGCGTGACTCGAGGAAAGGTGGTTTTGTCTCGCGTAGCGAGAGAATAGACTATTGGTAGGACTTGATCACTTGCATTGGGGATACTAGTGTTTAGGATGGCTCCGTAGTACCACGCTATGACGATCGCATAAGCAGACAAAATGGCTCATACGTGGCCCTCCGATTCGAAGTATTTCCTCTCTTCATCCCAAGCCGCGGAATTTGTTCTTTATATCCGTCCCCATCCATAAAAATACATATAAATGCGGACGAAGGTTGTTAATTTTTTTACGCGCCAAAGAGAATCGCACGCTTTTTTTTTTACAGCTGATTCGGTAAATTCTCGAAGAAAGTATTTCGTTCGTATGAAAAGAAACGGCGACGTATTGTCTGTGTACGAGGGAACGTTTTATGGAAGTACGCAAGAACGTAAGCAATCTTTCTTTGAAGATAAGGATGTAATGAAAAGAGGCTAATTCACATGGGAAATTCCAGAGAGAGAGAGCCGCTTTAAGGTGCCATCGCTAAGGTTATAACTTCCAGCACTGTTAAACTCGACGCGTGCAATGCGTCTATCGATGGTCTATTTCAATGCTCTGTCCTTGTTGTTAGCATATTTTTAATCGCTTTAATGAGGAACTATACAAATATGGCGAACAGTGGTGGGAAAAGGGTTGGGCGAGTGAGTCACCCGCGTACAGTACACTTAGGGCCGCAACAAATGTCAATTTTAACTTTCAAGTTTTTTTCTATCATGAAATATACTTTATATATTTTATTTTACCACCTTCTTGTAAATAAAGTAGCTTTGAGTGAAATATTTAGGACGGGGATGACATTTTTAAACCTCGCCTAGGACGCAAAAATGTCTTGTTTCGCCTTTGATAGCAATATACATTAATACACATTCTTTATTTGTATAGTGAAATCTCATTATAACCTCTAAGAACAAAACATTAATTCATACTAAAAGTATGTGAACCTATAAGTTTTAACCAAAACATATACCAAATATAATATAATACTACTATAATAAATACATTATAAAAATATGACGTCGAAACAGCTTAACTTTCAGCGTAATGGTGAAAACCACAGAGCACACGTTATGCCGAAATAGGTTTTTTTGCATTGATTACATGGAGTATCTGACGGGGATAAATATACAGTGCATAAAATCTGAAAAGTACGTATTTGAAGTACCAGTGAATCAAACTTGCGAGAAATGATCGTTAGGGAGATTTTGGTGTGCTTTCTCAAACCGCTTTCCCCTTTGGAGAATTGCTAGGTAACATAAATATATAGATGTGGATCTACGTTTTTGTGAACTTAACTATCGGTAGATTTTACTTTAGAGCGCTATGCATAAATATGTGTATCGTTAAACAAAAAACGAATGATAACTCGTTACACGTTTTTTTTCCTTTGCGCAATTGAAGTAAGGCTTTCAGGCTAACACAAAAAAACAAATAGGCGGACCAATAAAAAAGTATGCATTTCGAAGATAATATATACTTTTAAGTTTTATCGTTTTTTATGCCTCCAATGGAATTACCATTATCGTAAACAGCTCCGTAAAAAGATACAATTCCGGATTCTGAATTTACAAATTCTCTTCGTGTTCGAAATAACCTATTGTAATGAGACTCTGCCGTACCTATTCTTTTTCCCCCCTGCCAGAGAAAACATGTTTCCAAATTGAAGTAGGTAAAAACATCGCAATTGTCGTGTACGAAGGAAGAACACCTGCAGTAGTTCCAGTTGCCCGTTAATGACGACTATAATCTCCTAGCGGATCTATTTAAAAACGTGTTTTCTTGCAGGAATAAGGTGTGAAGATAAGATTAAATTCTCAGCACTTCATTTAAAAAAAAGATGTTGTTTCATTCTAAGGCATTGAACAGGTAGTTTATTCACATTCTTATGAGTGTAAATGTTGAGAGAAATTATAAAAAAAGTCGTTTATAAAAAGGTGCCGCGATCTTCAACCAAGTCGGATTGAGCGAATGTAGCATGCTTTCATTTTCTATGCTACTAATAAACATAAAGAAAAATATTTAATAGCTTTTCCTGACATTATTATCGTTTCTTATTTCCCAAAAGTTAATTTTGAAACTTAACAGAGCGAAATTTATGCTTAGTTGATCTTGTTTTAGAAAATGCTGCCTTTCCCTCACACATCGGCCGTATCTATAAATTGTTCAAATGCACGAACGCTTAATCATGTTAGTTATATATCACTTCTTCCCCACAATTCATCAGCGTTTGAGCGAAACTTTCGTCTTTTAATTTTGCAAATTGCGTAAAATCCTCAGGTTAGACAGTATTCCAAATACTTTCAAAACTTTAACTTGTAAAATTTTTTAAGATTAGGTACTATATTAAGATGCATACTGTCATCATATTCATGACGAGGTTAGTTTCCATAGCTTACAGAATAATGCTTGATATATTAATTTCACTTTATTTTATCGATTTGTTGCTATCAAAAAATCACACGAAGAGATATTTGCATTTACATGTTTATTCTCGCCCATGTCTACGTCACATAAAATTATTCTTATATGTATAGTCTTATCGTAATTGGGAAAAAAGGACCATCGGCATTTTTTGGATCAAGCGATTATTTTTTCGTAAGGTTTTTGACAGTGCAATATTAAGGAAATAGTTAACAACATAATTGATGGAACTGGGCTTCGATTTTTGGCTCAATTTTTCGCCCTTTCTTCATGTGGCTCCTCACTCATAGTTTGGCGTTATAATTTCAGTCATTGACATTTCAGTAAAGAAGATACTTATATCGGTTTAGTGTTTTTGATGCCCGAGCATAAAGGAAAAGACTGTCATTTGAGGAAAGAACTTAGCAAATGCAAAGGTATATGTACAAGAGAAAATAATGAGAAATTTTATGTAAATAATGAGAGAAACGATATTGGAGATGAGACATTTTTTCAGGGTTAAGAAATACCAAGAGGGACGTGTTATTGTTAGACCAGGGGTGGGCAACCTTTTTCTGTAAAGTGCCACATATTATGCTGAAAATATGTCACGTGTCACCTGATATTTTTGCATTAGTGGTAGTCTAGATGGCTGGGGTATCACGGAAGGAAGAAGCCATTGTACTTGTTTCGAAGATGGAATTGTCTATGGTCCTTTTGACTGCAGGTTGGAAGTTTTTTTAAGATCATTATTACTATCAAAAATGAATATGATATACTAAACCAAGATTTCCGGCAAAAGTGAAATGAAATTTTAAAAAGTTTATCAACTGCTTTCGAAACATATGTACTAATAACATAGTGGATGTACAAATTTAATTGGTTAATAATTTATATTAATAAATGTCGTTATTATTGTGGCCCTACACATCCTTTTTCATGTTGTTAGTAGTCGAGACGAAAAGAGCTTCACTGTGGATCAGTTACGATTCCTGCTGAGAAGATGGACCCTGTGTCTCGTGCGGTTTCTGGTTTAAAGTTTGACATTGACTTTATCCCAATCAGAAAATAGAAAAATTTTTAATTAACGTACGCCCCATTTCAATACGGAAAATATAGGTTGCTGAAGATCTCAGAACTGGCTGCTTCGAGATAAAGAGTCAGACCAACTCATTCTCATGGTTCTTAAAGGATCTAAGTCGAGAATATAGTAACTTTTTAATATAGTACCTCAAATTTTGTCAACATATGATACTATGCTAGCGAAGCTTCGAAATGTAAGTAGCGCCAGTAATAATTCTGTCTCGTCCACCTGAGCCATATAACACGCGAACACTAGTTCGCAACATTTTTGAATTTTTTGTATTTTCACTGAGGAATTACCGACTTCATTATAAAGGAGCTTTGTTCCCAGAAGCTTTGTTAAGCGAGGTATACCTGTATACTATATATGAGTGGGGCAGTTATTTTGAAATGTTTAGACAACTACCTGGAAAACAAGAGAAGTCCAACTCAGTCTTGAAAACATCGACTAGTTTGTGTACTCAATTTTCTTATAATACTTTCTCATTTCGTTGGATTAAAAAGTAGCCACACACACACGCAACACTTAATCTTTTGTCAAAGAACAACAATGTAGAACATATAATGTTAACGTTGACATTTTTCAATTTATTTCTATACATTTTATTTTTCAAAATCGGGAGGCGTGCCACTGACAAGACCTTCGCGTGCCACAAGTGGCACGCTTTCCGCAGGTTGGCCACTCCTGTCTTATACAGTCGTTTCCGCGAAGATATCTTGATAAATGAATTTGAGTTTAACTTGTAGGTGGGTAATGCAGACTAGAACTGTAACACTAATTGGGCATATATGTATATTTTGGGAAATTCAGGGCGCAGCCCTAATTAAACGATGTAACCCACGCAGGATCATTTACATATTCTGCTTTCATGTCACTCTGGAATAAATTATTGAAACCAAAAATGTCCTGCAGTACAGCTCCACGTAAATGTGTGCATATGGGCAGAATGACAAACAAACGAATTACAGTAAACTTCCGATAAACCGGTTATCGAATATCCGGAAGTTGGATTAACCGGATTTTTTAAACTTACAAATTGAGATTTTTTTCTTATTCTTTACTACGTACATACATATAGCATTTACGATATTTACTACTCCTATACATTATAAAAATGTTAATCGGTAGTGAACCATTATTTGTGATACTTAAATTTATTTAATTGTGTTATTTACAATTTCAGTAATCACTTAATTTGTAATTTCTCATATTCAAAGTATATAGAGAATTTATTTTGATCGTGAACGAATTCGAATTCAATATTTCGATGAATACGTAGGTACTTGTTAGTCAACCCAGAGTCTGAACAAATAAATTATTCCATTCCGTATGGTAGTTTATTCGCGTCGATTTTCATAAAAAAAAAGATTTACTCAAAAGTGGCTGGATGGGAATGGATTTTGAATGAAAGTAGTCCAGCTATAAAGCTTGATCTCATAAATAATAATTATAAATTTTTCAAAAATAATTGTACATCGTCCTGTGATATCATTACGAGATATCTTTGTTCTAGCGGCGCCTGATTTTTTACTAGGACAAAAACTGCGCTTAACTACGTGCTGTTGTAACCAGAGACATTATTTTTTGTATTAAAAGCATCAGGGTATGAGATGTTTTGTGCAACTAAATCCCGGTTTTACGAAAGGGCCGCATTCCTTAAAAGTCGTTCATTAAGCGAAAATTCGTTAAACGAAAATGAATATCCCATTAATTTAAATGTGGTAATTAGTGATACGGTGACCTAAGACACTGCATGCATAGATAAATAATAGCAAAGAAAGGTAAATATAAAGTACTAGCTGAAAGTACCCGGCGATGCCCGGGTTATGCCAGACATATATTTTAATGTGAACTGACATCAATAAACTTGATTCAACTTACGTATTCCGATTTATCTGACAGGTACTGGGTTTCATTAAAATACATTCCTTACAGTAGCTTATTGATAAACATACGAAAGAAACAAACATGCTATTTACCATGGCAACGTGACGTTAAATCGTATTTCCGTTGAAATCTCGATTTCGAATTTTTTCATGAAAACAATACTTTCTCTATAGTATGTATATTGGAGAAAGTAAACACTAATTCTGAGATATCTCTGATACCTATGAATTGGAGCGGGAGGGTCCATGGAGGTCCGGAGAGAACGTGAGAGTAATAGGATTTCGAGTTTAACAATGTAATCGGTTGGCAAGGCAACTTCACGTTAAAAACGCTAAATTTTGTCAGAATTTTATACTAAAACGTTAAATTCGAAAGATTTATATTCGAAAGCGATAAAAGATGATCAGAATAAGAAACTGCTTTTATTTTTATTTAATACAGTCCAAGTCCGAAAATCTTAGGTCAAATATACGAATTTTAAGAAGCAAAATAAAATAAGGTTGCAGGTCGAAATATCGATTTTTCTGTGTTATATTATGAGGAATGGAAATCATTCTCAGGAATCGAACCCTGGTCGATTTTGGAATTTTTTTTCCTAAATGGCTTCTACTTTAAGAACCGAACATTCCTACCAAAAGTCAATCTTCTAGCTACTCGGAAAGTTTGTTAAAAATAGCATTACATAGTTCCGATTTTTCACCGATGACGTCGAAGTCAATTTTATATATTAGATACAGATGTATTTATTTATTATAATGAACAATAGCTAATTTGAAATTACAAATTAAAAGAAACATACAGTACTGCATATGTATATTGACGCTGATAATATTAATCTCATTATCCTTTGATTCTTTGACAGTGTGCCGAATAAATAAGGATTCAGGATATTGACAATTGGCAGGGCTTGAAACATAGGTACAGCTTGGCGTATTTTCGTTGTAGCGAAAATTCATTGCGCATAGCGGAAAATGGGCATTACTTTTTCAAATGCGTTAACGCGAAGTGAACGTTCGTACAATGAGAAGTTAGTGTATATATTTCCAAAAGTTTTCTCTTAGCTAAACGCGCCTAAAATGCGTATGGAAAGAGAAAAAGGCAAGGAAACTTGGATACTGTGGGAATATTAAGGGAGAGAAAGATGAGGCGAAAGAAATCATGAATAAGAAGCGATGAAGATTGAGGGAGAGAAGAAAAAAAGAGAATTACACGCCGAGAGAGAGTCTTAAGAATGAAGAGATTGACATTGAGAAGTGGGTGAACACTTCTTTCGCTTTTTAAGCAAACTCATCGCTGACTAATCATTTTCCGCTCGCGAACGAAAAGGAAAAAACGCGCCCGCGTGGCATTTTTTTCCCGGTGATTTCTACGTCAGTCTTGCCTTGCCTCTCCTCGCTTCCCGGCGTGCACCTTTGTTTTTGCTGCGCGCTTCACGGTGAAATTGCCTTCTCCACGGATTCCGGTGCATTGATGACCAAAAACGCCCGTTCACTTCGTATAGGCGAATCGGGTTCGGAAGTCGGACGATAGAGGGAGAGGGAGGATTTTTTTCACTCCCAGCCTCTCCGGGACCTTGGGACTTAACCGACTGGATGGCTTTTTAAGAACTGTTTGGCTCTAAACAAATAAAAAAAAGGGGAATAAACGCAGGTTCTCTTTGCGCAGTCATTTCGGAGGTGGTCCGCAAAAAAAATTACGCTTTCATCCTATTTGGCATCTCGAATTTGGACAACTGACTCGGGTGGTTTGGAGAAGGAAAAAAATCGACTCAAACTGCTTCGTATTTGAAACCATTATTCAATGCGTCTTAGGGGCGGAGAAGAATCGGTAAAAATAAATGTTTGAGAGTAATGGACAGCCAAAAATATTATTTTTCTATTTTCCTGTCAAGTTAAGCTCGGTGATTTTTCTGGTGATTTGAGGCAATTAAAGTTTAGGGTACAAGTTCCAGGTGAAACAGCAGCGCATTAATGCATTCTTTAGAAGTTCTAAAGCGAATCCGATGTAGTCGTGATACAAGGAGCATGGTCCACTGCTTCTGTTGGGATATTCCGAAAGCTTTGAAACGGCATCGTGCGTAACTAACAAATTCAGCGTGAATTTCAACCTCGGCTTGTCCGATACCATTTTGATATTTTTTCTCTGCATCTCGGGACGTATTTATTCTTATAAACCAGTGGTTAAACCGCTCTTAAGCTCTATATTATTGATTCTGGAGTAAGTAACACAGGCAATTATTTACTTTAGCACAAGCTCGTGAAATATTCAATAGAGCCGTAAGGCTGGAATTTTTATAAGCCATTCTTGTAAACTTACCACTGATGACGGCTACATTATTACCGAAATGCACATCTAGTCTCACGTAACCTTTGTATAGATATCTGAGCTGCATAGTTAATAGGTTATGAAATTAAGTCTTTCGTAAGAAAATGGTTACCTTAATACACTGCGGTCGACCTTTATTTCAAGAATTATATGGATATTTATATATCAAATCCAGGCGTTAGAATTGCCTGAATAATTAATCCTCTAATCAAAAGAAATTTTAGATAGGTTTCCTATGTTATCAATCTGGTGAACCATCCTTCTTTTTCGGAAGACCACAGGCTTATAAAAACATTATTTTAGTTTCTTCTTTCCATGGTTTCCTCGGTAGCGATTCCACATGTGGCGAACAGATTCCGATTCCTCGTCATCTCGCCCGCATTCGTGCTTCATCTCTTTTTTGTTCGTAGGAGAGATTAACGCCGGCGACCGCTCTCTGTTTCGGAATTAAGAAATGTGAAATTGAGATCGCCTGTTTAGGAGCCCTCCCCGGCAGGCCTTTTTAGAACACACCCAGACCAGTTTAACGACCGACACGGCTCCCGAAAGAGCTGCCGTGTTGCTGACGAGTTAAAAAGAACGTTGACGCATTCCATAAATGAGATTTATTTTATTTCGAGGCTCGGCCGAAATTTGTTCGTCGGCGTTTTATAAACAATCGCTGGCGATTTTATGCGTCGGACGTTTTAGATCAACTCCGCGTGTCGTCGCGTATGTTTTGTCTCAATCAGCATGCACGTATATACGTATCGCAACGAAAGAATTCCTGGCGTGGATTGTCCTCTGAGTTTATGTCTCTACCGTGTTTTTTTCAAGAAGTGAATTTCATAAAAATATACGAATTTTAGTATTCGACATAAAAGGTTTTTTTATTCGGTAGTTTAAGAAATAATAGCCGTCAGGTTTTGCCGTGCGCTTCTTTCGCATACTAACCTATGACATGTATAGCTTTTTGTTGGAAGCAGATAATATTTTAGATAAAACAGTTTATGCAAAACGCGTATAGAAATATGACAGGGCAGAGTAATTAAATTATATTTTAATTTAATAGTGTATAGTATATGAACTAAAAATGAACATTAACGCTGTAGTTTGAAATAATCTAGTCAAAGTAAAATTAACGTTAGTATATTCAGAGTGAGACAAACCATCGAATTTTAGACATCCATGTTTCCAAAATTGTACTCCTCCGCCTTTCAAAATCCAATCATCAATATTTCCCATCTCAATTCCGCGTATTCAGTTACAAAATAAATGGATAAGCTAAAATTCGAGAGGCGAAATTTAAGAACGAAAAGAATATAAAAATATTTAACTCTCAAAATTTTATTCCCATCCATTCATTCCTCCTCGTCCTTCCTACATCTCTCTACTTTTTCCTTCTCTCTCTCTCTCTCTCCCTCAGCCCTTTCTCCGTCCTCTCTACCCCTCTACCCTCCTTACCTCTCCCTCTACCCCTACTCTCCCTCTGCATTTTCCTTTCTTTCTCTTCATGTCTCTCTCTCTCTCTCTCTCTCTCTCTCTCTCCCTCTCACTCCCTCCCCCTCCACTCACTCCCTCTCCCTCTCCTCCCTCCACTCACTCACTCTCGCTCTCCTCTAAGAATCCCACTGCGCCCTTGAAGAGGAAGAGGGTAATATATCTTCGGAATTCTGCACCCACTAGTGAACTCAAGCACAGTATTTTTTAAACCGGTTTTGGTCCCGAAACGAGAATGTTTATTCCTTTTTTTCTCCCTCTCTTTCTCTCATTTATTCCCTCTCCTCTCTCCATTCCCTCCCTGCTCTCCTCCCCTCTCTCCTGACTTTCGGCTCCTTTCATTATACGCCTGTAAAACTTTATTAAAGAAGCCCTCTTCTTCGTTCAGGTCCTTAGGGGTCTTATCTTTCGAATGAGGAGAGTGTATGTGCAGGGAGGAGGGGAATGGGATAGGGAGGGGTAGAAGAGGGGACTGGGGAGGGATGGAGGGAAAGGGGGGGAGGGCGTGAAGATGGGGTAAAAAATGATTGAAACGGTTTTAATACGGGTTGGAGAGGATGTCTTTATTTTTTGGTATTCTTTCATTAATGGCGGGAGGCTCATTTCCTTCCTTGTTCTTGAGTTTGAGCACTCACTCTCATGCACATGCCTTTACGTATGTATTTACATATAAACGGAACTCTCGCAAAAACTTGTCCTGGACACATTGATATATTTTTATGGCATTAACGCTCTGACGCCCATGATATGAGCGACCTTGTTAAATACAACTTTTTTAAGTTCTCCCCGGCTCAGTGGTAATATTCGGAATAGTAGTGATAGTACGAAGAACATAACGTTTTCATAAGGAGGAAGAGTAGCGATACCAGTCGATCTCAGTCTGTTTCTACGATAAATGCTTCAAGTGTTTAACCATATAGCTTTGGCTTTTAGAAAAAAATGCCTACATTTCAAAGAAAATTTGTAATAGCCACACGGCTAGTCCCCAAGTGGCTTACGTATATAGGTGTCGTCTTTAGAAGATGCTGACAATTTCAAACTCATTCGGGACTCTTGTTCTTAAACATATTATTCTATTTTTTAGAAAAAACCTCAAAGATATGTAACAATTAAAATTAATTTAAGATCAACATCAAAATTATAGATCAAAACTCAAACCCGCAATCGCTGAAGTACCGCAAGGTTCAATTTTAGCCCCAACACTTCTCATCAAGAATCATTCGGGCGTTTATTTACACAGCAATAGGCGCATTGATACGAAATATTGACGCATTTATCGGCATTATCTATCATTGAATATAGCCAACGTCATCATAAAGTGCATTTTGGGCATCAGACGAGGCATAAATAAATGAATACACGCACGCGTTCCGGCTGATCCGATATTATTAAAAAGAAAAAATCCCCATCCGAAAACGGAAAACGATAGAAAGAGGGAAATATTTAGCGGAGATCTAATTTCGCACCTGCCCCTTTTGCCGCCCCCTGCAGGACCCAGGCTTTTCCTATCCTCCCTCCGCCCCATGACTGAAGCATTAATGGAGGACAGGTGACTGCGCAGAAGCACACAGGGAACCGACACCCGCAGGGGGTGGGGAGGAGGAAAGGAAGGCGGGGGGAGGGGGAGGGGGAGGAGTGAAGAGGTGAGTGGTGGAGACCACCCGTGTAGACAGAACGGGCGTTTTTCGCTGGAGAAATTGGATCGGAAAAAAAAAGAACGGGCGAAAATGAAGTGAGTTCTTCGTTGGAGATTAGGATTCACCTCGCGTTCGCCGATCGAATCGCCTCTCTCTACGCGGTTTTTTCAAAACAAATGAAGTCGTTACATCGAGGCCGAAAATGGATTCGGTCGTTAACGCAAGGGGCCGGTTCGAATGCAATGTTGTTGTATACTCCCGAAAGGGTTGCTTTTTTATTTTTCCCTTAATTATACTTTCATAGGACGCGAAGCAACAAATTCAATCAACGCAAAGCGAGGAATTGACTACAACCATCCCTCAAATTGCGCGGTCCCACTTGACACGGTTTAGCGCGGTTTTCTTTTCGGGGAATTACCTCGAATTGCGTGGCCGTCAATTTCGATTTAGCGTTGTTTTGAAAAGGTCTCCGAACATTTATTGGAATAAAAATGTTTGTTAGGCGTATTTAGGGAAGTAATTAAGGAAGCATTTATAAATATATTGTAACTATAAATTTTTGCAAGTTGATCTCAAGAGAGGACTAACATGTAATTAAGTGTATTCCTATAGGAATTTCCATGGTTTCGCTTTACAGTGTTTTCCGGGAACTCAATGAGCCCTGCAATGTGACAGGTGTATGAATTTTCTGCAGAGTTAAAGTTTTTTATCGACCATATTACTTTTCCAGTATTAATGATGAAATTTTGTACAAACATGAACGAAACTGAAATTTATGAATGCCGCAGTGGCGTAGCGAGAACGAACCGAGGCAATGAACAGGGGTCCCCATTCGAGGGGGTCGCATTCAAAGGGACCCCGGCAACAACGAGGCATCAAAAAATAAATTATTTGTATTTTGTCACGTTAATTTTTTTAACTCATTATTTTCTGTGAATTATTGTCAGCCATTCCAACTAGCAGGCCGGGTGATCCTCGACTCGTAAATTTTCCCTTGCGCTGCTTGACGGGAGTGCGCGATATTGTAACCTTGATCAATTCTCGCAATTTTTCATGCGAGAGACACCAGAATAATTCGACACAATACATTTCTACCAAATCTTGTGTATCTGCAACTTTATAATATCTCGTCTTTATAATTTTTTTTGCTACCACCCCGTCATATCGAGAGCTGCATGGTCTTGCTCCTATTGATGCATAGCAAGTTGGGTTTTCATTGAAAATTCTGTTTTTTTTTATATGCTAGTTGAGGGACTTAAGTTTTACTGTTGGGAATATTTATAAACGTTAAATAAATATAATATAGTGGTATTTGTGAATAATGAAGATTAATATAGAATTCACATTTATGAACAGAAAATTCCGGCATTACCGCTTTCCCGTATTCGTCTTTGAGCTCAGCTAACAATAACCTTCCACCGCTCCTTCTCCATGGTAGTGGATAACGTAATCGGCAACAATCGGGTTGCCATACAGACAAAAATTTTCGCTTTAAAAATCTTGTAATTTTGTTTTTAGAAGCACAGTAATGGACAGATTCGGTTCATATTTTAAATTTAAGGGTATTAAAGTAAAACTTCGTTGTTTTCTCCGGACCTGAATTTAAGTCTCAACTTCATCTCTTGATTCTAAGTAATTTTAAACTGCAAATGAAAAATATCCTACCATATCATTCGAACGGAAGAAATTAAATAATAGAAATTAATTTTTTATTGCAAGTAATCCAGAATAAACGGCGAAAGTTTTGTCGAAATCGAATAATTAGTTTCGTAGAAATTAGTAAATGGCCTTTGCTTGGGAGACATACGGACAGACACTCGATTTTTTTTATAATTTTATAATAATTTTTATATGTCCCAACAAAAAGGAATTTGCCCTGGGGTCCCCAAAATGTTTGCTACACCGCTGGCCTTATATGATTTCATTTTCACAGAAGTGCCAAGGAAATCCGTCTCTCGTTTTGGGAGATATTTTATCTCGGAAATATTCATAGTCAACAGAAAAATACGACATGTTTTATGCCACCCATCAAACTTTTTACCACGAAATTGTTTCCTTTAAAGACATTTCGCTGTTGTTCATTTATATTTGAGGATTATGGAAGAAAATACATTACAGTTTATAGCAAGATAAGAATGTGGTGTTGGAGGGCTGGAGAAGGTGGAAAGCGTTATATTTGTGAAGCATAATCATGGAATTGTCAGAGGACGGATTACTAATGATGATGATATAATTTTTTAAACATTAATTTTAATTATAATAATTAGATACAATTTAAGAGAAGTATAATGAGCTATATTGTGTCCCTGCTACGCGAAGTGAGATCCAGACACGCCACTTAAAACTGCAATGCGGTCCCTTAAGGGTTTAACCAGTTATGGGGCCTCAGCCATAAAGAGTAGATAGCGTTCTCTCTCTCTCTTCAAAGAAGCCGATTATCATCCAAACAGTCACACGAATAACGAAGAATCGTTTTAATTATTCCATCAACCCTTTGATGCATAATTCGGGAGTCCGAGAGAGAGAGAGAGAGAAAGAGAACTGTTTCGGCCGTGATTAATGAACGCTAATTGCGGCGGTAAAAAGAGGAAGTCGTCCCCTAAGTGGGTGGGGGGGTGGGGGGAGGCGAAAGGAGTGATGGGATGGGAGGAGAGGCGAGAAATCCGAATTGCAGGTCCCCGAGGGCCCTCTTGGGTAGAGAGAAGATCGCATAGGACGTCGAAAAGAAGGCAGCGCGGGTCTGTTTCAAAAGAGTAGAAGAATGTTTTGACGGATCCACGGCTAAAAGAAGATTTGGCCGTTCGTTTGCGGAGGGAGACTACTGCAAAAACTCGCGCACGCGGGAATTACTCGCTCGATGCGTGGTTAATGGCGCTGTCAAAGCCATGCCCAGTGCGCGAATCAATTTACCGCGCGCGATATTTTCTTTCAAAGGGTAATGTTTTTTTTCTCTCGTACGAATCGTGATTGGATGGCGTGTTTGACCGTTCGCCCGAGACAAGTAATTAATATATACGATCCCCGCTTATTTATTGCCGCGGAAGGATGAGGGCGGTTTAAAAATATGTATTTGTTTTTGCCGTGAGTTGGAAAGCTGTAATGAAAATTATTGAATTCGACCTTGGGGACCTCTATTAATGTTGATATATTAGTGTGTGCGCGTGTGTATGTATTTGCCCGCCTGTGTGCAAAACTACGAATTTAAGTTTTAAAAGGCGACGTATTAGTGACAAAAAATACGAAATTTATCTGAATTCTCAATTCAAAATTCTCTAAACGGCAAAGCACAAAGATAGCAACTGTTTGGAAGTCTATATATGAGTTTACATCAATTTTAGGGTAATGATAGTTATATTTATTATAATACCCTGCCAAAAACGTTGCCGCGGTGAAACTGCTCGATCCATAAATAAAAAAGGGTAACACTTCTAGTTTGGTTGAAAATATGGAATATTTTGGAGGAATTCTAGTCATTTCCTGAATGGTTGACATTTCTGCGAATTTCTCTTTCTCTCTCTGCTCGTAGTCATTGGAAACCTCGTCCACTTCGTCATCTCTTCAGGACGTTTAACACCAGGGCATCTTACCGGAACCGAACCGAAAAAATTGATATTTTTGACCGGAGTGGAACCGAACCTGAAACAAAAAAACTAAACGTGTAGAACCTAAACCGAAAACCGATATTTATTTCACTCCTTTATTTCGGTTCGCATAAAAAGTGTAAGCCGAAGGCGGAATTTTCCCACTGCTCAGTAACCTTCCATGTTCAAATGGTCATCCCCTCCCTCACGCTACCATACCCTGTCGCCATGGGATCCAAACCCCGACCAAGTTCACTAATCCTCAATTCACTTGGGTCGTTCCACGAATACGACCTTCAAGTCTTTTCTAAGATAATATCTGCCGACTTCCGGCAATCCTATAAGAAAATTTACCCATTCCTTGAACCCTATGAATGCCTAGGGGGAGAAGGGAAGTTTTCCCCAATGTTTCGTCTACTACATTATGTCCAAAACCTTTCATTCTTTCATATGAACTAGCATCCATCAGTCTGGCCTTGTTAATTATTGAAGAAGGATCTTTCCACGTTTGTTCCTTGTTCGTATTTCTGCATTAGTAAAATGAGCTGAATGGTTTGCTTAACATAATAAGTTTAGAATACTCCATCGCAGGAAGCGTACTGATTTGTAATTTACCTTACACTTTCCTAACCCGTTGAAATCATTTGAGGCGCATGTATGTTGTGTAGTTATTAAATTCTAAATAAATCTTAAATAAATAAAATACATACTAAATATTTACATTTGAATAATTTATCTTCGTGTTATAATATTTTTTTAAATATCACTATTGTTATACTGAAGATGTATTTGATTTAATTAGAAAATTACGTAAATTAATAAAACAGTTCTTGAAAGTTTTCTAAGAATATTTTAAAGTCGGATCGAAAAAAACCTGTTCGAACCGGTTCAGTGAGCGAAACCGGAACCGAACCGAAATTTTGTGTTTTGAGTGAACCGGAACGAAAACCGGAGCGAAAAAATTACGGTTCGATGCCCTATTTAACAAATGGACGTAAGTTTGCGCTCACTCTCTCAGCCCGTCGTCGCAACAATCGTTTCCCAGTTACTAAAGCCAAAAATTCCGCAAAAAAGGTGTTCACGAATGAATGACGTGGAGTGATTCCTTCAATTTAATAATCCTGCCGCTTTTAACATGGAAATGTCGGCTTGTTAAGTATGTAAATAATTAGGCGTTGAATGCGCTTATTTAAAACTGCTCAATGCAGGCCTGTTCTTTAAAACAGGTACTTTCACATGCCAAAAAATCTGCTTAACGAGCATGTAAATAATTGGTTATTGAAAGCGTGTGTGTACTTATGGCTGTGAAGTGCAAGTTCGTTCGTTAAACATGTGCATACTTTGACATGCCAACTCCTTCGAGTCGATTTACATTACTGGCAAGAGTTTTCCAAGTGCGCTAATTAGTTTGTACTCAAAGAATGGAATTTGGATACGCACCTTTCGCTGTTTCGACGATTTACGCCTGGGATTCTTTTCAACTGGGCTGCGAGTCATTTCTCCTGCCCTAGCCAGCGGGGCTTGCACTTTGCCTATTCTTTTTTTATTTTGTTTTATTTCGTCACCCGTTTTGTTCTTGAGTCTTTCACTGGCCGGTCACGCCACCTTTCTATCTATCGCGATCTTTGTCGAACATTTACTCCGTCGTTCTTGGGTGCGCAGGTGTCTCGCTTGAAAACAGTTTTTACCTCAAAAGGCGACATTGTCTAATGTCTTTTATCAGGTAGAAACAGACAGACACCTATGTTCGTTCTTCAGGTTCTTGAATAATAAGATGGGTTGTATAGTTTCAGCTTAATGTTTTCGTGAAGCGGAATAGAAAGCAATGCGCCAAAACACTGGGAAATTAGATAATATTATAATTTTTTTTGAAATTTTCTCTGTATCTTTTATGCGAATGGCTTCGCAGGTGCCAATACTCCTTCGTGTGGAAGATGCTGGTAAAAATAAAATCTTATTACTTATTTTGTTTTAATAAAGAACTACTTCGCAGTAATTGGAGCAGTCTTTGGAGTATTGAAGCATTATGGAGTGAAATGGAAACAAAAAGATAATTCATTATTACTTAACCGCGTTTTTTTAACCTAATGACTTAGTTAACGAGACTATCAAGTGTTCTCGAAGGTGTTCGACATAATGAAGATGTCATCCGGCTTTGGTAGGAGAGCATGTCTAGCTCCCAGTGCAAGGGACGCGGGTTCGAATCCTGCCGAGAACATGGTCGGTTGTGTTTGTCATAAGGCAGTTTTAATATATACTAGCAGAAGTGCCCGTTGAATTTCTACGGATTTAGTGAATATAAAACTTCGAAGGTGTAACATGTAAACATCGTAAGAATAACATAGTACACAGTTTTAACCGTCCAATAAAGCAAAAATGAAGGAAACCGGTCCGCATTTACCTATTTAGATGAATGAAGGCAAAAAATCATGCACTGTGAAAAATCGAAAATTGCGTGTAAACTTATGGGAAAATAATTATTGAATTAAGCTCTCCCTCCCCCAATTTTTATCACCATATAGCCTATGTTACCCGCAGGGTAAAATTATATACCTATGCGAAGTTTCGTGACGATATCTTCAAAACGAAAACTGTAAGCAAAACCAGCATGAACACAGTAATCTACAGAAAATGGATGAACAAAGGAAAAAACGAAATTAATTAATTAAACGAAAGACTAAAAAAATAGAGAACGTTTAAGAAGTACAGAGTGAATATTATCCTCCGACTATTAGCTCGATTCTCTCGTCCATGAGTTCTGTTACGAGAAAATTGTTTATATCAACAATACTTTGGAAACAATGAAACGATTTATCCAATCACAATTTGTGGAAAATATACGTCTAATTATTTAAAATATTTTTTAAATTTAGAAAGGTATCGATATCAATAACTGACTACACCACTTAACTCTTTATTACGGTGAAAATGATACCTTCCTCTTATTTTTACGTGCTGTAGTTGCTGAGCTATAAAAACAAACACACAAACACTTTTCTTTATAGATATCTATAGATAATTAGAGACACGTATTTGTGTAAAAGAACATCATTATTTACATCTGTATTTGGTAAATATCTTGAAGGTATCATTGTGACATACGGCTATCGTTAAGGTTCTGGTTAAATTTAAAGAATAGGGAAATTCAGGCAAAATAGTTTTAAATGAATGAATGGTAATTAAGTAGAAGAAATTTTTTAAAAAACATTGTGCTCAGCTGATGCAGGTATTGGCATTTCTCACCTTGAAAAATCCTACAGTTCCTTAAGTTGTTTTTTTTTAACTTAAGAGACGTTTTTTGTCTCGTACTTTTGCTCTGTTTCTTCCCAAACTTTCTGTTTCCATTATATTTGGCCACCCGTAGTCATAACAACCTTCCTGAAATGTGTGTAACGATCCTTTTACTTCTTAATTCAAGAAGATTCATCACAATGTTATCATATATTTTATGACATCACACTTTATTATTTACCTTTATAGCATATTAAGTCTGTATATCTAATAAGAAGATAACCCGCTCGTTATGAGTCTTTCGGAAAAAATAATCACCTAGTATCACATCGAGCGCTTCACTAAAAATCTATTTTTACTCGACGAGATTTTAGCACTTCCACTATCCAAGCCAAGAGTCCATAAAATTGTCTCGGCGAAGCTCCCGTGTAATAAAGATAAAACACTTCGCACGTAACACCTTCGTGTGATAAAGGATAGAATGAATAAGGATAACGAGAGGAGGGTGAGGGAGAAGGAAAACGCGTCGCGACATCTGCCGGACGGA
This sequence comes from Uropetala carovei, assembly GCA_036926305.1. Taxonomy (NCBI): domain Eukaryota; kingdom Metazoa; phylum Arthropoda; class Insecta; order Odonata; family Petaluridae; genus Uropetala; species Uropetala carovei. The sequence goes on from JAXCHB010000004.1 coordinate 10,976,687, forward strand.
TGAGGAACCATTCTTGGAGCGTGTGGGTGAGACATCCTTTGGACGTCCGTAATGGAGGGTGAATTATGGGCGCATAACGAGCGAGCGTGTGAAGAGAAAATTGGGGTCTAGTGTGGCATTATGGGTAGGAATATGGAGGGGGAAGGAAGTCTAGGGGCCTCGGGGAGTTTGTGTGTTCGCGAATGGGAATAGAGTTGAGGTCGGAAGAGGACGGCTTCGCTTATGAAAAAAGGACGGTTTTTTTCCGTTGTTTTCCTCTCATATCCTCTTCCCCATGTGTCGGGCTTCCATTTGTACCCCGAGAAAGGAAAAAAATAAACTGTTCCTCTTATTTCCTTGAGGACGTATTTTTCTTTTTCTTTTTAGAATGCTTATATCCCCTAAGTATCAAAGGAGGAAGAGGATACCGTCTCTAGGATAGGAGGTAGAAAAAAAAACGGGAAGAAGACGGTTTTTTAAAGTTTTTTTTATGGGATGAGAGTGTCTCCTCCGTGCCATTACGCTACCATTTGTTTTTCTAAAAAAAACAATAGGTTTGCGCCGAACTAATTGCCTTGCGCTTTCTCTTGCCAACTGTCGCGGCTACGTGATTCGGAAAACCGAAGCTAAACTGTCTTTTCTCTGCGCTTCGTCCGAATCTTAATTAAGCCCTCTCGTTAGCATTAGATAGCAGTTAACACAAATTAGCCCAAAGATTTGCTGAAACGAAAATGGCATTTTTTAAAGCACAGTAAAATTACCGATTTTCAAGATCCATAATTCATTTTCAAGTTTGAACCCGATTTTCAATTTCATTTAACTGCAATCTTCGAGTATTCCGCATTACAGGGAATCCATCGACCAGCGCTCTTTAAAAAATGTAAAAAGCGGCCGTATAATGATGAAAAACAATCGAAATAAATACAAATTTCTTTTTGCGATTAAAATCTAAGTATGTACTTTTTCGAGATAATTTTTTTCGCTGAGAACACAGGCATTAAGTAGGCATTTCTGTTTATTGAAATGTCGCTTATTTTATGTGCCCAAAAATATTTTTACTTTATGGAACGCCAAGGTCGCCACCCTTGCGCGATACGCGCGACAACCCCCTGCCTCGCTCCGCTCACCCCATCTTTGCGGCATTTATTTAAAGTATAAAATCATAACAAGCCCCATTTTCGGGCTTTCTTTTAGTAGACCACACGTTTCATATCACCTTCATTTTTCTGCCAATTCTGGGACCTTTAATATGAAATATGCTAATGTAAACGTCCCCAAATATTTTATCACAACCGAATTTTTCAATAGATGAGTGAGGAAAGAAGACGTTTGCAATGAATGGACGCTAAGTTTGGTGTTCCTAAGAAGAAAGTTGCTTTTACAGTTCTTGCTAATTAGTCCGTAGATAGATTATTCCGTATAATGATCGCGTGTTACTCTTAAAAATATATCATAACGTAAAAAAATTAAATGTTTATTAAATTAGGTAACTTAAATACAGTATATGTATTTGTTATTCACTCCGGGTCCTCGAGTCCTTCGCGCTTCCCTTTTACTTCTGCTGGTAATTTCGTATATCTCGCTCTGTTGCCTTTGCTTTTTCAAATTTTCATGGCTGACTGCTTTATTTACTCTACTGAAAGACAGTGTATTGTGTTTGTTTCTTTTCCGTCCGAATTGTTAACACTTTTTAGGCGCGTTTCGCTTCCAGCGTGAGGGCCTATTATCGTCGGTCTGTCAGTCCGTTCGTCTGTCCATCCGTCCGTCCGTCCGCATGTTCGTTCTCGGCTTCTACCTAACGGATTGTCATGAAATTTGATATTAAGGACTTACAATAAAATATTATAATAAGAAAATCGCGCAAATGAATTACGTACTCCAATCAGGGGTACCACTTTACTGGTGACAAAAAAGTAAATTTTCGTCATATCTCGTAAAGTCTTGCTTATATCAAAATATTTTTCAAATAAAAGTAGTAGAACTAGTAAAGAAGAGTATTTCCTTTCCTATACATTTTTATTGTAGGAGTTGCCTGGTAATGTTTACAGATTGGTCTTTGTTAATCTCAGAAAAGTGTGAGCGTCACTTTTCGCAGTCGGCTGAGATTTGAACTTCTTCCTGACGGGGGACACTCCATACTCCTGTTTTTTCTCCGGCTCATAGTGGTGGACCCACGTTTCGTCACCAGTGAGAATGCGATTCAGGAAGGCATCACCATCCTCTTGATACCGGTACAAAAGTCGGTTACAAATATCCAAACGGATACGACTGTGCTGTTCAGTGAGATGACTGGAAACCCATCCTGTACAAAATTTATGGAAGAGAAGTCTGTTGTAGATAAATTCATAGACCGAACGGTGACTAATCTGCAGGTGGTTTGCCACTTCATCGATAGTTACCTTTCTGTTGGCAAGAATCAGTGAACGGACTTCTTGAATGTTGTCATCAGTCGTCGATGTGAACGGGCGCTCTGACCGTTGTTCGCCTGTGACAATTGCTCGGCCGTTTTTGAACATGTCTATCCACTCGTACACGCTTCGCTGTGGAAAGACGTTGCTGCCATACTTTGCTGATAGTCTTCGATGAATTTCTGCACCTGTTACACCTTCAGCCCATAAAAATCGAATGACTGCATGCTACTCTTCTTTGGTGCATGTGATAAGCGGAGCGGTCATGTTGACACTGCTGTTGTTGAAAGTCAACTGCATGGCCAAGGTCAAATATTCCAGTACAACAACAGAGGCGCTTCGTGCATTCAGCAGCGGCGCCAATCTCAACAAAAAAATATGAGCACTTTGCGGATACTTGGTGACTCGCCCTCGTATTATTATTAAATATGATGAAAATGGATTATTTATGATGAAGAAAAGAACTTTAAAACGCTATTTCCCTTACGTACTGGTATATAATTTCTTTCTAATACTCCACTGAACGAAACGCGCCCATTTGTGATAAGTTGTACACTTTCCTAACTTGTTTAGATCGGTAATGTGTATGCGTATGCTCTACATCAGGGGTGCACGAAGTACGGGCCGTGGCCCACATGCGGCCCTCCGTTGATGTTTGTGCGGATCGCAAAAGATTTTGCGTCATAATATTGAACAATTTTTAGGTTAGGCAGATGATCAGTTGTAGCGCCGTCAACAAGGAGTGCAACATACTGCAACTAAAATGTTTGGTAATTTGGGTTTTCAATTGTACACTTGGGAATTATTAATTTGTGAATGAAGATATAAAAACATTATTAAGGAGAGCTTTGAGATAAGAAGTTGATCATTAAACGTTCAATCTCAGGACGAGGAGATGCTGCTGTGATCAAAAAGATAAAGCCAGGAGATCCCATGATAGGTACATATTTTCATTTTCACCTGTAATCTTGAAACAAAATGGCGGCCGTTGAAAACATTTAAAAATTTATATTTCGGAAACGGAAACTTTATGGACGAAAATGTGCGCTTTGATAAGTGTAATCTCTATAAATTATTTTCGGCTTAGCGAGTCTCAAGGCGAGGCGCGTGGCACCGAAGTAGCGAGCGGGGGGGGGGGAGGGATTGACGTGCGTAGGGACAGTGTCCCCGGTAAATTAAATTTTTCTGTTTTATTCAAAGATTAAAAACTTGGCTTTCGCAGAAAATGTCCTCAATGACCTTCAAAATTTCATTAATTTTAATCTCTATATCTGACTTCATAAATAAAATATCAATGAATAATTGAATATTTTTGTTTGTTTTCGCTAACGTCGTATTATTGATCATAACCAATGCATTATTCAAACTTCAGAACTGCTTCTAAATTTTTTGAATATATGTGGACAGATGAGAGACAAATGTATAATACCAGTCGTTCATACGCAATTATACGAAACGGGCAACAACGCATATCACCTTGACGAAAGGAACGATGCGAAAAACTGAGTACCGATACTGAAACAAATGGGAATTAGCGGGGTTATAAAATAGCTTGCGGACGCCCTTATTCTTAGCCGTAGCTTTTAAATCTACCACGTGCATGCAGTCACGAAAACGCTTAATGCTACTCCCTTCACGCAAGAAAAATAGATCTACTATTTTAAACACATTCCAAACACACCAGAGCTGATGTGACTTCATCAGCGGTGAACAAATTTAATTTTGTTTCCGCGGTCAAAAAATACGTTTTTCTCTTTCCGGACATTGGAAACCTTTTAACTTCCCGCCGGATTAACATATTTTTCGCGGGTCCATTCCGCTGTGGACGTCTCGTTTGACCCGTTTCGCTTCAATATGCGCGGCCATTCTACGCGGCTCTTTTGTTTTCTCTCCGCTCCATCGGACTTCCGAATCGTCGCTAAATGAAAATCCGAGTTCCTTGCCAAGAGCGCCGTTGTGGCGATTTAGCGAGGCATTCGCGCCTCCGCGGATTCAATTTCGGTATGGATTGCTCGAGGAAAGTAATGAAATTCTCCATCAAAATGGATATCCGTGTGAAAATCTATGCTGCGAGTGTTTTTTTTGCCCCATTCCATAACCTTCTTGTTAAATACGTTCATTTTTCTTCTATACCTATAGACTTATATTTCCAGCGCCCCTGGCATTTTTTTAATCATCTGTGAATTGGGACGACGCAATAAACGCAATCTTCCGTATGCAGCTGATTTTTTTATTCGCAAAAAATTCAGCCTAAATCGAAAAATAATGTTTCCCAAACTACAGAGAAAACATGCATGAGGAATTCCTAATCAGATCGTCATGTCGAGCATTGAAAATTTAAAAAATAAAGAAGAATCCCAAACCATAAATAATACTTATGCCGCTTCTTGAATCCAATGACGACGACCATTATGATGATGATATTTTTTATTTTCATTAGATTATCTGCCAACGGATACTAAGGTCGCGGGTTAGAATCCCGCCCAGGATATGGATGTTTGTGTTTGTCAAAGTTATATGTAAGATAAGACATGATTGTCTAAATATCACTTTTATTAAAAACGGATTATTATTATTAACCCTATGTAAAAAGAACTTCAGCAGTTAATTCAAATACAGTGCAATTTTTCTCAGAGAATTTCAACAAAAACACTCGAGATTAAAACAGCATGTGATTTTTTATTGTGTATCACATCGAGTTGAAATAATACTTGGAAAGACAAGCGAACTTCAACCTTGGTGAGATATCCTGGCTAAATAGAAATCTACAGAAAACCAGCCGAATTTAATCCATCCCATAATCACCATTTAAAACCAATTATACTCAAATGAATCGAGGCATCAAATTTAGTCAAAATTAATAATCGGCTAAAAAATCTAAATCGGTGAGGCTTCGATAATTCTTTTAATATTTTACGTGAACATGCGTTTTTATATTTATTGGTGCATATACTTGAATATACGTACGTATGATTTTGTGTAAATTAATGTATTTATTTTAGAATATGCCTTCCCTCACCCTTTCGGGTTTTATTTAATGCCACGAAAACCACCGGCGGATTGGAAACCCAATGGCCGAACGGTAAAAATGAGACGCCATAGAGAGCGCTGATTTGCATATTAATCACGCAGTGTTTTCCAATGCCGCGCCCAATAGAGGGAGCCAACCTCTAAGTGACGCCTCTCCGGGCAGCTATGTGGACTCTCTTTGCGGATGTGCCTACTTTCCCTTAGCCTCATCCTCCCTCTCCACCTCCGAAATACACTCCCTTATATTTTCGAGCCGGCCTTTTTGCTCCGTCCTCGCAAAGAGAGTCGTGGAAGCTGGCAAGTCAGCAGGTAGCCTCCCTTCTCCCACTCCCGTCTTTATTTTGGGAGCCTTTCTCTCATTTAAAACGTCCCGTCCCACTCTCCTGCCTCCCCCCCTCCCTCCCGACAAAGCAAAACCAACTGACGCCACCATTACGTGAGCATGGGAGATACGCCCTCTGCCGAATTCATGAGAGATAGTGCGGTGAGAGGGTGGGAGGGAGGGGGAGGGAGGGGGAGGAGGGAGAAAGAGAGAGAGAGAAAGACAAAGGACGAACGAAATGAGGGCGCCTCCCGCGCCCTTTTGGGACACTTCTCAGAAACCCACGCACCGTGATTAGCACGTTAAAGCATGTGCTGCTACTGCTGGGAGGGCAAAACTCTTCCCTCCTCCTCCCCCATCTTTCCAACCCGACCCATCCGCAGAGTTTTCCTCCCTCATTCTAAGTTTTCATCACCTCCTCTTCAACGACTCCTACAAACTTAAAATACCTTTCACTGCCTCTCTCTCTCTCTCTCTCCCCCCCTTTTCGTCCTTTTCTCCTATTTCCACCTTTATCCATCCCTCTACTCAACTCCTTAACAGCCCTTTTTCTATCGCTCTCCTCTCAACACTCAACTCTCACGCCTTTCTCAACCAACCCTACTTTACCCTTTCTACCTGCTTCCCACGCGTTCTCAAACTTCCACTCACAGATCTATTACGCCATCTCCCTGCCTCTGTTTTTTTCTACCTCCGATCACTCGCAGTGTTTTCCTACCTCCCCATCAAGTATTCACCTCTCTCATATTCCACATGCCCGACTCTTTCCCTCCATTCTTCACCCATTACTTCGAAATGTAATGTTTTTGTAAAATCAATTGTTACTGGCAATTAAATACTGCAAATGGCAGAGTATGCTATTTATCCTCAACTTCGTTCAGAAAGGCATGTTTTTTTCTTCCTCTCTCTCTCTCCTCTACTCCCTCTCCCATTTCTCTCTCCCTTTTTTCCCTCACTTGCTTCCTTTATCCCTACCTCTCTCCTTCCCTCTCCTCCCTTTCTTCCTCTCTCCATTTCCTTCCCTCTCTCTCTCCCTCCTTCCATCTTTCTCTTTTTACCTCTCCTTATTTCATTCGCCCTTCTTTTGTCTTCTTTTCATCTCGTGTGTTTGATGGGTGGAAGAAGAATCTCTACCTTTCCTAAAAGCTCATCCCGCATGAGGATCTTCCTCTCTCTTTTTTCCGTCGCAGTTCCACATCTCTCTCCCCCCTCTCTCACTCTCCCCCCTCTCTCCCTCTCCCTCCCTCCCTCTCTCTCTCCCCCTCTCCTTCCTTTCTCTTTCTCATATTTTTTCCACTTCCTTTAAATTTCCGCCCACTCGAGTTTTTCACCGCGTGCGAGAAATGCCTGAGAATGTATTGTTTTATCAAGTTTCGGCTTAAACGGACTTTTTTTAATGCGGAGTCTGTAGTCGAGAATTTCCTCTGGGAGGATTATGACGACGAGACGCTGAGCATACGAATACACGAGGATTATTTTCTCCGCGTAGTTTGTCTGTAATTAAATAGGATGTTCTCGGGTGAAGTCGGAAAAAATGCTATGACGTACATATTGCTGGGATTTTTATACGGATATGTTTAACATTATTACTCAGAAGAAGGTATCATCGCCTTTAAAATAACTTCTGGTAATATATTTTGGCATTTAATTACTATTTTGTTGCTCAGTTTTTTTAGGAGCTACGGTTTGCAAAAACATTCTTCCTTATTTTTAACCTTTTTATAACCAAGTTTTATTTCTGTCGCCTAATATTATTATTATTATTTATTGCTAGAGTAATCCTTCGAATCATTAGCTTATCATTGCTCATTCGATAGAATTTTCTTTTTCCTTCCTCATTTTAGTCATGTGTCATTCGCCAACTGTTAATCCATGGATTACCGCAGTATGAGAAAGAGAGGAAAGAAAGGTATGGAAAGGATAGGAAAGTTAGGAAAGATTGAGACAAGGAAGTAAACGATTAAGAGGAGACAGGAAATAAGAGATTATGAGAGAGAAGGGATAATAAGTGAAGAAGAACGCATATTAGACCGGCATCTGTTACATCTAAACCCCGCATAAAGGTACAAAACCGCTTGGTCGAAATCATTTGAAAGGGAACATTACAATGAGTTAACCAGGCTTGTTTTACACACATCGAATTGTTCACTCGAAATATTCCTCCTACATAGTCATGTGGAGAGGAAAGCGTAGGGAATGGGTTAGGGGTAAACTTTGGCGAAAGGAGGAGGAAAAGAAAGCATTACAGAGAAAGAACGAAAACAGAACAGGGGAGGCGATAGAAATTTTTTTTCTCTGAAGTACTAGATGTAATTTCATAGAAAAAAATGATGCTTCTACTTGGCAACATTGGTTTTTTTGATGAGACAATTTCTGAAGGACGGGAAAACGATTAGAAGATCTCACATTTTTTCTCTCACGAGACCTTATCCCAGCCTTCACTACTCTTTGAGTAATTGCATTTTTTTTCAACTCTCTGTACTGACGAGAGAAAGAGAGACGTATCCCCGTGTTTCTCCACTGTACGCTTGGAAAAGAAGAACGCGGCTTTTCTTAAAGCCTTCTCGAACTCACCCTCTCCTTCTTTTAGGATGGAATTTAAACATTTTTGCCTTGCCTTTTCCGGACCTCTAACGCAATAAAGAATTCCGAATAATTTCGCCGGATATGGTCTCGTCGGGAATGACCCGTTTTAACAAGAAAGGACTCTGGATTTAAGGAAAGAGACGTGGTGCGGTCGAGGATATAGGCCGTATTCCCCCTTTATAGTATATGGCATCTTCTTGGGGTTTTAGGGAAGGGGAGGTTCGGTTTTTTTTACAGCAACTCGTGCTGGAATGTTTTTTGCCGGCTATTTTTCCTCGAAATGGCTCGCTAGTATTTATTAACTTTAGTAGCATTCGTCAGTTTTTTTATTGCATCGCATTCGGATTCCTGCTTTTTTCTACCTAGAGACCACTCTTCTTTCTCTAATTGGGAAAGAGAGGAAGGAATAATTGGAATATTTGTTTTGTTACCGACGAGTGATTTTGCGGATATTCTAGTTGCGTGTTGATCATATAAATCTGCATTTTCAAGTTTCGCTGCGTCTTTAAATATGGTCGCCGAATTGGATTAAACATAAAACAGGAGATTTTTTATAGATAAGCAACTCGATAATCGGATATGGTTTGTAGTTGCCGCTTCGTGAATTCGCAAATGATTTGAAGAAAAACTACCGGGAATTTTTTAATACCTCGGAATTTGATGATGAAATCTTGTTTTCACTATGTCTTAGTAGGATTTGGGTATAAAAATAATATAAACCATTTAAATGATTTTCATTATGAGGGAAACCAACCTGTGAAGGTAAAATACATTATACCGCCATGCACAAAATTTATAATTTTATCTCTTGTCTGATTAGTATCTTTAAACACATTAAAGAATTCATCTTAAACCAACTTCACCGTTTCGTTTTCAATTATCCAGAAAACATCATCTGGTGTCGCAAAGAGTGCTTTGTAATCAATGTCAACGACGCGGAATATAAATTATTTATAAAACTCTTTTATTTGATAATTTCACGGTATGAGAGCAATTATTTTAGCCCAGCGGTTCAACAGAGTTTTTAAAAATATGTCAACATATTCAATTCCTATTCAGCCACGAATGTAGTTGAATGTTGGTTTTTTCCTACTTTTTTGTGAACATATTTTATTTAAATAACGTCGTCCTACCAAATGAGACGCGCTTATACATCTTGCAAGATAAAATGTACTGCGTTGAGTAATGAGATCCGTGACGTTTAAAACTACTGCCTGAAACGAAAATAGAATATGCTTCCCTAGATCACGGAACAGTTTATAGAATGGCTACGATGGTGTTCTGATGCCTTCGTTAAAAAATCTGATGTGGCCAACACATGACTTTCTCCATATTTGGGGTATAGATATTTGAATTATTATGAATAATATTACGAGGCAAAATTATTATTTCGTATCGTAAAAGAAGACACGTCCTTGTTGCCGTAAATTACGAATATTTTGAATGTTTACAGAATTCATCGCTACATGGTGTTGGCGCTGTATACTGGTATTAAGATAAAGCGAAATATATCCGAAATGGATGGTTCTATGAAAATTAGTTTCAAACAAAGCTTGGAAGAAATATTATTCTCTACAACTTTGGTCCTTACGAAGATTACCAATAACGATGTTTTTAAGGAGATATTTAACGGAAACCGAAAAACCGGTTATTTATAAATAACTCCTAAAAAATAACTCCTATAGAAAATTGTTTCAAATTAAAACTGTAGGAAATTACATTCTTTATAACTTTTGTATACAATTGTATATACAATAATGATGTTTTAACGAAGAAATATCGCAAAAACCGAATCGGGTTTCGAATAAACAGCGACTTCCGTTTATCCGTAATTGTCCAAAAACTAATCAGTTCTTTGTGCTCATGTTAAAGTGTTATATATGAAGTTTGGTAACGATATGGCATATACTTTTTGAGTTAGAGCGCCCACAATAACATACACACACACACACAGACATCATTCCGAAAATAGTCTAAACGTGTTCTAGGGACCTCAAAACATGTATTTCCGTTGAAATTTGGAAGTCGATTTTTTTCATGAATACAATACTTTCCCATTACTACGTATGGCGAAAGTAAAAATAGATATAACAGTCGTGGTGGAAAACATACGTACATACATAAGTGAAACCATAAAGACAGTTGAAAACATTACTGATCTTAATAATGAAACATTTAGTTTACACCTAGGATATACGCTATCGATTTCATCGAATAACCAGTAACTGGATTTCACCACTGGGTACTACATAGTTCGATATTATCTTTGAAGATTTGAGACATCATACATTCTTCATATAGTGAAAGATCTAAGGCTGGAACGAGCCTCGCGTGGAAGCTAATTTTTACTTTCTCCATACGAAGTAATGGGAAAGTATTGTGATCACGAAAAACTCGACTTCGATATTTTAGCGGAAATACACGTTTTGAGGTCCCTAGAACACGTTTAGACTATTTCCGAAACGATGTCTCTGTTTGTGTGTGTGCGCGTGTGTATGTGATTGTTGGCGCTCTAACTCAAAAATTATTTGCCATATCGTTACCAAACTTCATATATAACACTTTAGCATGAGCATAAAGAACTGATTAGTTTTTGGACCATAGCGGTTAAACTGAAGTCGAGGTTTATTCGAAACCCGATTCGGTTTTTTCGATATTTCTCCGTTAAAACATCATTATTGTATATACAATTCTATACAAATGTTATAGAGAATGTAATTTTCTACAACTTTTATTTTAAACAATTTTCTATGGCAGTTATTGTTTAGGAATTATTTATAAATAATCGGTTTTTTCGGTTTCCGTCAAATATCTCCTTAAAAACGTAGTTATTGGTGATCTTCTTGAGGACCAAATTTGTAGAGAATAATATTTCTTCCAAGTTTTGTTTGAAACAAATTTTCGTAGAACCATCCATTTCGGAGATATTCAACTTTTTCTTAATTTCGAGTATACAGCGCCAATACCATGTAGCGGAGAATTCTGTAAACATATTCAAAATAACGTAATTTACGGCAATGAGGACGACTGTATTCTTTTACGATACGAAATGATAATTTTGCCTCATAATGCTATTCATAATAATTTAAATATCTTTACCCCAAATATGGAGAAAGTCATGTGATGGCCACATCAGATTTTTTGAAAATGCGGTGAAAAAAAGTAATTCCATTTCTGCCGTGACGTAAGCTGGCCTAGAGTCACGAACGTATTACTAAACGATGCAATTATAACGAAAATTAATAGTTAATGTCTTTATGGATTTCAGATTTAAATGTTCTCACAGGTCGCAGATCAAATTGAGTATTCTTCGATGATAGGCATCCGTGTCATCCAATTGCAGTTTTTTTCTCGACCGTTCGACAGCTCGCCTTTCTCCTCTTAAATATCATGGTGTTATCCCCAATATGGAAGCGACAGAATGCCGCCATTAGTATAAAGAAGGGACTTATTACGGCCTCCCCTCTCCATATGCGTGGATCCAATTAAGTCGAAGGCTTTAAACAGGAGAAATATTTTCTCGTGAAAGCTGTCCATCATATCAGTTCGCTCCGAAGCGTCAATTTGGAATCGTAAATTATTTCGGTCGGTTTCCCTAACGACGTCCACATTCCCGTCACGTCACGATATTTCTTCGAAACGGGAATTATTTCTCGAACTTTCGTGATCTTGGTGCGCCACACGTCGCAGCAGCTGTAAACATTAAAAAAAACGGTCTAGAAACTGTATGGAGTAACATAGACAAAAAACTGTTTTAAAAAAATAACGATTTTATGGATTAGTTTTTTTGTCACGCCATATTGGAGACGTTTATAACATTCCTTAATTGGGAGATCATTATGGATGCCGAATTTCATGTAAATTAAAATCGTTCTTCATAAAAATAAGGAAAACTAGCTAGGAAAAGGCGTAGGACAGTGTTTCTCATCCGGTGGGACGCGTCTGACTGGTGGGACTTGAAAGCCGTCTAGGTGGGACCAGAGCTGGCTGAAGACATTTTGGCACCCCATCGGTTATACTTTCTGGCACCTTCTTCTTTATATAGTTAACAGTCTCAGGAGTAACTTGATGGAATTTCTTCACATTGTCGAAATAAAAAAGATTTACTTGGTATTTCCGCAAAAATTAATTTTAAAAAATAAACGAACAAATAAATTTTAGTGTAATGACCAAGTAAAACTTTTTTATTTTGACCTTTTCCTTTGTGTCTACCAATTATTAAAGAGCTATTTACGCACTTCATCATCATCATAGGTAGTCTGTCCGTAGACAGATCCGTGATTATTCATGGTTAAACTTACTTCTCCATATACTCCTAATTTCTGCAGTCTCCTTCATGTCTTGATAGCTCTCTTTCCCTTTCAAGTCGTCTACCAGCTGAAACCTTTTCCTACCTCTTTCTCTTTTTCCATCCGGTTTTCCTTCTTGCACTTTTTTAATCATACTCTCTCTTCTCAGGTAATGCCCAATCCAGTTCGCATTCCTCTTTCTGATTGTCTGTATAATCGTTCGCTTCTCTCCTATTCTTCGTAGTACTTCCTGGTTTTTCACCCTAGCTGTCCATTTTATCTTCAGCGTTCTTCTCCATGTCCACATTTCGAAGCTTTCCAAGTATTTTATACATTCTCCTTAGCGTCCATGTTTCTGTCCCATAAAAAGCAAATTTTGATCAGTGTTTTTTATGTATACTTTTATTCTTTATGGTAAATACACGTGTAAAATATGTAGGTGTATTTTTGTACGTATTTGTGGAAGTTGTTTTTATTTTATTAGTTCTAGGCACTACAGGATGCCTTAATATTATTAAAATGATGTTCATCTCGTACATTCTGCGAAAAGACTTAATTTTATCACAATTTCTGAATGTAGCAAATTCATGAGTAAAACACGACTTTCTCCATATTTGGGTTATAGATATTTAAATTATTATGACTAGCATTATAAGGCAAAATTATTATTTCGTATCGTAAAAGAATAGTCATCCTTATTGCCGTAAATTATATTTTGAATATGTTTACAGAATTCACCGCTACGTGGTTGTGGCGCTGTATACTGAATATTACGAAAAAGTTCAATATCTCCGAAATGGATGGTTCTACGAAAAATTATTTCAAACAAAAGTTGGAGAAAATGTTATTTTCTACAACTTTGATCCTCACGAAGATGACCAATTACGACGTTTTTAAGGAGATATTTGACGGAAACCGAAAAAGCCGATAATATTTTATAAATAATTCCTAAACAATAACTGCTATAGAAAATTCTTTCAACTGAAATTTGTAGGAAATTACATTCTCTATAATGTTTGTATAGAATTGTGTATACAATAATGATGTTTTAACGGAGTAATATCGCAAAAACCGAATCGGGTTTCAAATAAACCTCGACTTCCGGTTAACCGGTATTGTCCAAAAACTAATCAGTCCTTTGTGCTCATGTTATGAATGCTCGTAAAATCGTCGAGGTCAGTTCGTCGTGCTTCAATTCATCGCTGGACAACCATGGTATCTCGCCTGGCGTAATCGTAAAGATAATCTCGATTCATCCTGATATTATCGAAATGTAAAGAAAAATTGTGATGTGGGAATGTATCTCCTCTTGCCGTGCACCAATCATGGTGTCTCGCCTTCCAATTTCTCTCTCGACGAATTGACGCGCGAAAAGTTTGTCCAGCGATGAATTGAAGCAGAAAGACCTGACCTCGACGACTTGCCGTAGAACTATATATTTATGGCCACCTTTTAAAAGCATAAAATAAAATTAATGCTATCTTAAAAATATTTCCAAATGGCATATTTCTTGCATTATAAATAACCTCGTTTATTTGCTTTAAAGTTTTAGTGTTTAGAATTTAGTTTTATTTAAGTCCCGAAATCCCATATCTTATAATAAGAAAAGAAAATTCGGTCTTGCGGCAAATTGTCCCTGCGGCGAACCGGCTGCGGTGAGCTGTACTCTGCGGCGAACCGGCTGCGGCTTACCGGCCGCGGCGGACTGTCTCATTCCTCCATCTTCCACCTCACCCCTAAATTAAGTTGCTCTGATAACCATACGTAAGGCTGGAAAAACGAGAGGCGAATAATAAGGATGGAAATTTAGAATATACGAAGTGAATCCAGGGAATTTAATAACTTTCTATTTTAATGAATCGGATTCACGGTGGTTTGCGGAACTGTTCCGTAATGGGCAAATAAATCAAACGCTTTGTATGTTCCACCCTTCTAGTACCCCGATTTCTTTTTACTTTCTCCATACGTAGTAATGGGAAAGTATTGTGATCACGAAAAAAATCGACTTCGAGATTTCAACGGAAATACACGTTTTGAGGTCTCTAGAACACGTTTCGACTATTTTCGGAATGATGTCTGTGTGTGTGTCTGTGTGTGTGTCTGTGTGCGTGTCTGTGTGGTTGTATGTGATTGTGGGCGCTCTAACTCAAAAAGTACTTGTCATATTAACACAAAATATCATATATAACACTTAAGAATGAGCACAAAAAACTGATTAGTTTTTGGACAATAACGATTAATCGGAAGTCGAGGTTTATTCGAAACCCGATTCGGTTTTTGCGATATTTCTCCGATAATACGTCATTATTGTATACATTGACAATTACAAAAAAATGTAGAAAATATAATTTCCTACCTCTTTTATTTCAAACAATTTTCCATATCAGTTATTGTTTAGGAATTATTTATAAATAATCGGTTTTTCGATTACCGTCAAATATCTCCTTAAAAACATCGTAATTAGTAATCTTCGTGAGGACCAAAGTTGTAGAGAATAATATTTCTTCCAAGTTTTGTTTGAAACAAATTTTCGTAGAACCGTCCATTTCGGAGATATTTTGCTTTTTCTTAATTTCCAGTATACAGCGCCACCACCATGTAGCGGTGAATTCTCTAAACATATTCAAAATATACGTAATTTACGGCAATGAGGACGACTGTATTCTTTTACAATACGAAATAATAATTTTGCCTCATAATGCTATTCATAATAATTTAAATATCTATACCCCAAATATGGAGAAAGTCGTGTGTTGGCCACATCAGATTTTTTCACTTGTTTCGCTGGGTGTGGTTTTCAAAGTGTTAGTTTTTCCTTCCGGCCTTATTTCATGTTTGTAAAATTATTATATTTGGATAGCGTTGTGATAGAAGTGCCACCCTATTAATTAATTTTTGGGAGAAAAACGCACCTGCGTGAACTAGGTCTTCGTTATTTTTTTGTTCACGTAACATTGCCGTATTTAAACTAACATCACCTTTTATGCGATACTGCATGTGGTTTCTGTAAATTCCTCCTCCTATTCTCCTCCTCTGATGCGCTTGTAGTTCACGCGCTGGATGAAAAAAAGGGACTCGTTCATGAAGTTTTTAAGGCAGAGAATCCATTAAGAGAGGGCGGTATACTCGGCTCGCGACGGCCTTTTACGGTAGGGGAGTAAAAAGGAGGGGTGTTGGAGGTGGGGAGAGAGTGGGTTGGGAAATTTGAAATTTTATTAGGCCTGGGGCTGTTTGTGCTCGGGGACCCAAAGTTATTCTTTCCTACCTCGAATGGTAATTCGGCATTAACATTTTTTTGGGATGATGTCCCCTCCCCCTTCTCTCTCTCCCTCTTTCTCTCTCTCTCTAAGATGATTATCGCTTGGATTTGAAGCTTCTTTCCCTCCTCAACCGTCTTCTGTTTTTTTTCCTCGGGCTTTGGAAATTAATTTCGGACGATGCATATGCATAGATGAGCCGTTTTTAAGTGCGGGAGTTGGCGAGTATTATTTTTTAAGACGTGTAAATTTGCAGCCTGCGCCGTCTCGTCTTAACGTTCGACCTCGACGTGGTTGGTCACCCTGGAAACGGGTAGAATCAATTTATCAGTCATCTCATCTTGACATATTCATGAAGCAATTCGCATCCACTGGCAGGAATGACTTTTTTTGTCAAAATCCTTCACTTTCAGCCGGCATCGTTCATATTTACACATTTTGCGTTCAAATTCATAGGAGAAGTTATCGGGGGTGCATAACTTTAAGGGTGGGAAATTATGGGATGCATGGCTATATGGAAAGCGCGTTAAATTCCGAACGAAGCAAGTATTTATGGTCTTAATTTTTCTAGCGCAACCTAAAAAAATCTGTTTCCGCCAAAAATAATACATGGCCATGTGTATTTTAAATATATTTTCGGTCCCACTGAATCAATCTGTCCGTATCAGCAGATCTGGAAGGTCGACGCAATTATGCTCCCAACTTTTGGGTCCAAAAAGATGAAAAAAATCACGTGTACCGAAGAATTGAAATGCGTCCGGGGCAATTGGTTTTCGGAGTCGGGACCGTAAAACGCCGCCATTATAATTCAAAATCGGACTGATTTACTGCTGTTAATGTTTACTTGTTTGCCGTTCCGGTGACGCTATCTGCGGGCGGATCGGTAACTATAAGCTGCGACCCCGTCTTAACGAGAGTTATCTTCTTTGTTGTCTCAATTTATCTTCGCCTTGTTTGGAATGGGATGGCATTAATAGTGATTCACGCGTGTTTAATGCACCGTGGATTAAAAAATACAGTCGGCCGCCCCCGGGCTCACGAAAATACGCTCAGCTACGCGTGCGTTAGCGATTATTCGGAAATCGAGAGATAAAAATGGCATGTTTTAGTTGCAATATTTTTATTGCAATTAATTTAGAAATATTAATTCCGTCCGTTGTTAGATAGAATTTAATCTTTCCATGGATGCCAAAATTACATATAACGTAAAATATGCGCCATATTGGAAACAGTTTTTTTAACAAAAGAAAGTTTTTTATGTTAAATTATAGGAAATAACAGGTATATGAATGATTGTTATCTAAGATTGTTTGTCTTGCACAAATATATGTACCTCTCAGCAACAAGGATTACGACGGATTCGATGCAACACGATTTATAGAGCTAATCTTATATTTTTCTATTTATTGATATCCTATTAAAAGCTGGAATTTCCTAATAAATGCAATTATATTGCATTTACTTTGTCGGAAGACTTAATGTAATGTGAGCAGCAGACAAATATATGTGATCTGACAAATTTTGAAGATCAATAAATAGTTTCCTTTTATCGAATTTATGTAGAGTTTTCTGGGCTTCTTCGAAAGTCGTATAAACTGTAACATCAAATTAAACATTTGCCATTTTTATGGTTTTTCGTTAGCTCAAGGAACGAGTCCTATCATGATTGTTGCTCGCTTTCAAAAAATCGAATTCAATATATTCTGCACTTAATTCCATGTTTATTTTACGGGTAAAACGGAGGTAACTGGATTAGAACCGGAAAATTTACCGCGAACATTTAAGGGAGAGAGAGATTATCTAAGATAATAGGTGGGTTCAAGAATCTACTTCGTGATTGGAAGATTTAGACGCTAATCAAAGGGTAGATACCTAATTAAGTTAAATTTTATTTTTTTACGATAAGCAATATGTAAACATGCATTCCCAATATCTAAGAAGAAAGCATTCCCAAAATCATAATCTTTTATCCTTTCAACAATGAACGTCCACCAGGGGCGGATTGGGCCGCCGGGACACCGGGCAAAGTCCCGGTGGGCCGATGCTGCTCTTGGGCCGGGGCTGTTTGAGTGGTTGATGCCTCGGCCAGGAGCTGTTGTTTTTCCGTATTCTAAAGTAGTGTTTTTCAAACTATGGGCCGCGTCCTCCAAGGGGGCCGCAACATTATTTTAGTTGTTAGGTAGGCCGATACCTGAGTATTTGCCCGGGCCGATTTTTGCTCCCAATCCGCCCCTGACGTCCACACTTATAAACATATGACCACCGTCTCCTTACCCTATAATTTTCGATTCTTTGTTCTTCTCAAAGTAACTCTGCTTCCGTTTATGCTTATATCATTACTGGCGCACTCTGTATTTCACCTCTGTTAATACATCTTTACATTCATCCGTTTGACGAACATAAAGTAGACATAAAGACCAATTAGTGATAGAATAAAATGAAATTTCATCTTAGGAATTCAATTTTAACTCATTTATGGCTGCAGTAATTAACTGCACTTTCAGAATTCCACGCCCGGCGTTTGGTTTCATCGTCTTACTGCAGCGGGTCGTTTTCACTTTCGAATTCCCGTCCTTCGCGCTTACGTGTGTCATTTTCTCATAATGATTCAAATTCCTGAGTGTACAGAATTGCGGAGTGCGAGAAAACTAATGCGTTGGCAGAAGACAGTATGCGGAGTGCAGTTGCGCTGAACGAATCTTTCTAAGAGCTCTAGTCCTAACATTAGTGCTGCCAATGCTTATTTTATTCTTTTTTATAACATGCTAGGCAGAATCGCTGTATATTCATCTACAACGTTAATGTTTTATTAGGACATTGATAATGTTGAAAAACTGTAAATATATCTATGACGAAACCTTCACTTACCCAAACATTCTTTACCGAAGAAAACACGAGAAATAAAATAAAATTGTTTTTACATAATGAAAAATAAAGTGTATAATCTAACCTAACTAGCTGCAGTTTCTGGAATGCCCTCCTGGATCTTATCAAATAACGTAGAAGCAAAACGACGCAGCTTATTAGGAACATGTTCCTTTAATTTACTGAATACTTGTGAGAAACATTTAACTATAAACATAAACATTTATGTATTTGTTTGTATCTAATTTATTTACATCGCAACATTTTTACTAGCTTCCTCAAAATAAATTTGCGTGAAATATACATAATTTAATTTTGCATTTTCTTATATTGATTTAATTTTCATTTTTATTTGTCCAGCTTTATGTTTATTACACAATAATGTCATTAAAAAGCTGCTTTCTTTCGCCAAAATACCGTTTAAGACCATAATTTTCAGGAATCTGCACAATTCCCAAGGGTTTTTGGATTTTGGAATGTTCAAAACGAGTTGCATCGTAGACCATTCCACATATGGATGCCCGTATATATATATATGTACTTCGGCTTGCATCTCCTCGCGGCGCCATCGAAGCCGCTCCCACGCTCCTTCCCTCTCCCCTTTTCAACGCAGCCATTCCTAACGCGGCCATTGTCTGTCTGCTCTTCCCACGCAGCGAGTGCCGACGTTTCCTTTAGACGTGGACCGCGACCATCCATTTGCTTCCCCGTGCCATCTGTTTCCTCGCGGACGGCTAAATGCGCCCCAGCCATATACGTACTACTCTAACTCTCCTTATTCCTTTTCCCGAAATAATTGTTGCTTCTATTCTCTCCTTCCTACGCATTTTTCTCCGTTCCTGAAATTATTCGATCTTTTAGCGTTCCGGAGCTTCCTATAAATCACGTCTGGAGTCGCTTTCAATGCAGCAATCCTCGTTTCAACTCACTTTCTGTACTTTTTTCAAGACTCATATTGGCGTCGACACTTTTTTTTTAAATCAATTTGAAAAGAAGAAATGCGGTTTCCGTTAAGAATAAATGATCTTCCTTGAAAGTTGTAAAAATAAAAGCCTGTTATTGCATTTATAAAGATATACAAAGTCTATAATAATTCTTCAATATGATTAATTCAAACTGGTGAAGTGAGAATTTCAGAGGGGAAAACCAAAATGAGCGAACACGACCCCGCCCTCGCCATGGTTCGGAACCTAACATTGGAAATCAAATACGCTAATCTAGGGTTTTTCAACCTTTGTATCCCTAATGAAACATCTGAAATTCCACGGAACCCTAGCTAGGGAATTATATTTTGTTTATTTATGTAACTGCTAACATTCTTGAAGAAATCGGTACAATATACATTGTACAAAAATTCTCGTACACCAATGCGTCGTTTAGTTACCTTTTGAAAAATATGAATTATGTGGAATCATTATAAACTTCAACTTAAAGAACTATGTGAAATTTTGAAGAAAATCGTACGAGCCGTTTTATATAATCCAGTTGTTATTAAGGTTGCCCTAGAATAAACTAGCCTTATAGTATTTTTTGAGAAATATGAACTATGTACCTAGTATTATTGCGGACGTAAACTCAAGTATCTGTACGAAATTTGATGAAAATTATTGGAACCGTTTTTGAGAAAATCAAATTGTTGTTAAAGATGTCTAGAATAAAATTCTATTAATTATTGTGCAATTTCAACCATTTCTTTAGAGTTTCTATTTTGTATAAAATGCCTAAGTACGATATTTCATTCATTTGCGTTCTACCGTTTAGGCGCTAGAGCCGCGAACAGACAGAAAGACGGGATGGCGAAAACCACCGAAAACGTATATCTATTTCCACTAAAATCACGAGTCGAATTTTTTCGCTATTAGAATACTTTCTCAGTATACTATATGAGAAAGTAAAAAGAATTAGGAAAAATAAAAATGTAACAATGATTAATACATATTATTATTATATATGTTTATTTATAAAGGTAACACAAACCATATCCTTAGTTAACCAAACACCGATTTTACTATATTTAACGTGAAATACGGATAACATTGTTGCCAATTCCAGTACATGCAAATCGAACACGTGGATTTTACATTTGACAACACGCTGACGAGTGAGAGCACGTGCTGTTTTGAAAGATCTGACAACTGAGTAATGTTTCCATGGAAATATATTCCTTTAAAATTATTGCTAATTAATTATTATTGAAACATAAGTTGACATTTTTCTAAAATTGTCGCGGACTTTCTGCATGCTTTCGTGGACCATTATTTGGGAAATTTGGTGCTAATAAATTGTCAGCCAATAAATCCCGTCGGTATCAGTTTTTTTAATCGGTTCAAAAACATATCAGATTTTATTACTGTTCCAAATAATACCCCAAAATACATATAAATTAAACAAAAGTGAGTTTCGTATATTTAATAATTTACCAAACAGCGTTGTTCACATATACATACATATATATATATATATATATGTATATATATGTATATATAAACATCGCAATACTGGATTTTGCGTGTTATATAATAATAATACATAAGTAATATTCTGACAAATAATGAAAAAGACGGTAAATGAGATTTTCCAACATAACTCGGGGAAATAATATTTGAAACATGGACGGTGCCCTGGTTATCTCGGACAGAAATAATCAAAAAGTTAAAAAATCCTAATAGGTTAAAAATTGCAAAATAATTATGCATCGAAATCCTATTAAAACGTGACCATATTCAGTTTCAAAGGCTTTTACAACTCTCTTACATCGGTCGATTTTGCATCCCCTTTTTCTTCATCAATTTGCTGAATCAACGCCTTTTTGATTTTTTTAAATTTCCTCCCGAGGAAAAAATAAATGGTGGAATAAGTGTCGGTGGTGGACCAGTTATGCGATGATATAGACAGACGGCTGCCGCCCGAAATGGAACGCGAGAGTTTAAGGGAAAAATGAGGAGGAGGAAGGAGATTACGAGCAGTAAAATAAATACGAAATTTTGCGAGAGAGTTCGGCAGAAAAGAAAAAGAAACAATCGCTCTCCAGCGAAGTTCAAAGGATGAAGTCTCTCTCTCTCTTGGAACATTGTAAAAAGAACGAGTGCACATGAAAGTTGTCGCATGCACGATTTAGTATTTATTGGCCCTTCGCAACGAAGCAGTTGAAGCTCGCTAAGAGCGGAAATACGGAAAAAAGGAAAATTTTCGGAACTTATTTTTCCGGCGATAAAGCTCCCTCTAGTTTTTTTTATCCTCTTCCAAGAGCTTTTTAAAAAGACTCTTGTGCATGCAGATGAACGGTTATTTTTTATGTTCTTCTATTCTACGTACGTTTTTTTCTTTCTCTCGAAACCTCCCTTCCTCCACCCCCCCCCCCTTCCCCCCCTCCTCTCACCCCAACCCATCCGCTTTGGAGTAACTTCGTAAGATGGAGTTTTTTTTGCTATTTATTTTAATTTCATGAAGATTGATGGGGTTAGAACTTACAACATGAAAGTCAACTGTCTGGAACAAGGGATTTTTTGACGCGATTATGAATTTGAGATTTTTCCCGAAAGCAGCCGTCGACGAGGAATTTTTGGAATTTCTCGGCGATGTCTCTTTTTCTCTTATAATGTGATTGTCCTCGGAATAACTTTTCGACCGTTTAAAACGCCCTCTCTTGCCTTAACTTTTCAGTTTTTCTGCGGGTGATATTTTCGACATGGAAGAAGCTCTTTAAGTATAATTATAAACTGAGGGAGAATTTTTATTAATAAATTGATACTCCAGGACCGAAAAATTCTTTTGATGCCTTCTGAAATTTTTTGTTTATCGACAGGGTTCCTAAAAAACCCTAAAATGTATTTATGAAATGTTTATATAAAGCTTAAGTTAAAAGTTTGAATAATTCATAATTAGTAACTATATATATATATATCATCAGCCTTTTTCAATCCACTGACGGATGAAGGCCTCCCCCAGACTTTTTCAGTTTTCCTTGTCAACTGCCTCCCTCCTCCAAGTTTTCCCCAAGAACTTAACAAGCTCTCTGTCCCACCTGTCTTTCTGTCTCCTTTTCGGTCTCTTGATGTTTTTTGGATCAATTCGATGACACTGGACGGCCAACGCTGGTCTCATACACACACACACACACATATAGATATCTGTGTGTGTGTTTCTTCAGCACCCCCAGCGGCTCTCCAATTTAGGTGAGCGTCCACTGGGCTCCCTCCAACACCTTGTTGCCACCTTTATTATTGCCTTTCCTTTGCTTTAAGCCTATATATATATATATATATATATATATATAAATACTTAAGGAAAAGGAAAGGTAATAATAAGGGTAGCAACAAGGTGTTGGAGGAAGCCCAGTGGACACTTACCTAGAATGAAGAGCCGCTGGGGGTGCTGAGGACACACGAAAAACACAAAAGAACAAAAACTACACAAAAATGGAGCTTTCGGGCTGATGCCCTTCTTCAGCGACGGAGAAACATATACTGTGTCCACTGGGCTTCCTCCAACACCTTGTTGCTACCCTTATATATATATATATATATATATATATATATATATATATATATATATATATAATAGTTATAGGTGCCTGCAGAATGCAGGCATTTCATCTCACCTTAATATACCGAGTAAGAGCCGACAAATAATTTTTAATCGCAAAAGTTTGCACCCCTGCACCGATTTACGGGCTTTTTCCTTTGGGAAATATTGGGGTACAAAAACCCCTAAAATTTATAATTATAAGAATTTTATATTTTTGCATTTGTTACGCACATTTCTGCCAAATTTCATTGATTTAGCATTTATATAT
Source organism: Uropetala carovei (assembly GCA_036926305.1). NCBI lineage: Eukaryota > Metazoa > Arthropoda > Insecta > Odonata > Petaluridae > Uropetala > Uropetala carovei. Next base: position 11,000,218 of record JAXCHB010000004.1, read on the forward strand.
TTAATTGTTTAAAATGTATTAATTTTTAACAGCCACAGACATACACTTCATTGTAAGTTTCAATGTTAATAGCAGCTAGAATAACATTATCTAACTTTCTGCAAAATTTCAGCTTCCTAGCTCGACCAAAAGTGCATAATCATTAGTCAATTTGTTTAACTTATATGAATTCTTAACGGCCAAATAAATAAATAAATTTAAATTTCTATAATCCCATTTGGCTATTTAGCAAATTCTACCGTTGGAAAAAATTTCAGCAATGTAGTTCAATTAGAAATACCTAAACAATGAAATACTTGTTTAAATTTTAGGATTTTTTAACGCCTAAAAAATAAACATTTTTGTAATTTTCGATTTTTCTGGTCAAATTTTAAGTTCCTAGCTTATCTGAAAGTGCCTCATAATTTGTATCCTCCTATATTCTATATCAGTATCTGAAAGTGCCTAATAATTTGTATCCTCCTATATCTTATGTCATGGATGGCAAATAACTGGCACGCAAGCGATTTTACTTGGCACGCGTAAGCTTGTATTTTCTATATAAAATATGAAGTTTCTTAGAGAAGAGTAAACTAGTGGCACTCGAATAAAAATTCTGATGGTTCACATTACTTTCTTGGCGAGATATGGGGATTTAATCAATGCAGTTAGTTTAATGCTAATTATACAATTGTGTTTACTGACAAACGGTAGTAAAATTAAGAAAGTTATCTTTAGAGAGAGAATTTATTTTTAAATATTGTGATTTAGTTACATCTATTTTTACTTTCTCCATACGTAGTAATGAGAAAGTATTGTGATCACGAAAAAAATCGACTTCGAGATTTCAACGGAAAAACACGTTTTGAGGTCTCTAGAACACGTTTAGACTATTTTCGGAATGATGTCTGTGTGCGTGTATGTGATTGTGGGCGCTCTAACTCAAAAAGCACTTGCCATATCGTTACCGAACTTCATATATAACACTTAAGCATGAGCACAAAAAACTGATTAGTTTTTGGACAATAACGGTTAACCGGAAGTCGAGGTTTATTCGAAACCCGATTCGGTTTTTTCGATATTTCTCCGTTACAACATCATTATTGTATACACAATTCTATACAAAGGTTATAGAGAATGTAATTTCCTACAACTTTCATTTGAAACAATTTTCCGTAGCAGTTATTGTTTAGGAATCAAAAATCATTTGCCATTCCTGCCCTATATCATATATATATAGTCATCATTTTCGTCATTACTAATATATCAGCAGAAGGTTCCCGCCCACTGTATCCTTCATTTCTTAGCAATTTCTCTTCAACTCGTCTATCAGTTCAAACTTTTTCATTCTTTTTCTTTAAATTTTTCCTTCACTCCTTTCATCAGGAAATGACCAATCCAGTTAGTCTTCCACTTCCTATTAATTTTTACTATGTACATCCTTTGTTTAGAAACTTAATTAGAGAAGAGGTACATGGTATAGTTCTTTGGATAACTCTAAACTATATATGGACAGTTTTGCATGTTTTTCTCAGTCAAGGGCTAACGTTAAATATTCTATATGAACGTTATTGTATTAGTTTTAAAAGTAAAAGTAATTAATTTGGGCTGCGGTAGTGTTTCAACGAAACTGATTAAATGACGCTAGTCATAAGTTTTATCGGTAAAACATACATTTGCCTGTATGAGTGAATGCTTATTTTAACGCTCCATGAATGATGTTTGAACACGAAAAAACAAATGTCCCTTTTCCCTAGTTGTTTTAATCGCGATTGGTAGATAGCAGAGAAATATTTCTCCGAATTACAACGTGATTATTTACGAGTCTTTTTTTTTCAAAGATAACGGGTTGATAAATTGGTATCGTCGAGATATTTACACTGTCAAGAAGGCCTGATGGAAATTCCCGTGGGATATGACAACATTTTTCATTTCGCAAATATATTTTCATAATAAATCACCTCAGCTTTATCCTAAAACAAAACAACGTATGATCTATAGATTCTTATCTATTGAACGTAATTTTGATTAAAATATTACTCAAAAACCTCTGAAATTAACTGCATACTTAAATGAACAGATCTGTTGCTGATATATTTCAATGAACAATAAAACAATGTCGATTAATTATGTAATTATTTGGGATATCCCGACGCCCTTTAAAAATTCCCACTACTAACATGCTTCTCTCTTGGTTATATGTGAGCATTAAAAATAAAATGCCATAACATAAATTGCTATGCGTTAAAACAAAATAATAAAACTAAAAAAATACTCCTTCGGTTGCAGAGCACATCGTTGGTGAACGTTTTTCAGCGCAGCAGGGAGGCCAGCCCAAAAAGACGCAAAAAAAAACCGAGCAAACGCAGGCAAAAAATCGAGGATGACATCCGCCATATTGGCGCACTTGGTAAGTAACCCTTTCCTGCAATATAATTCATTTGAAGATAGTGTTCTCACACGGAATGACCTTCGCCCCGCTAGAAATTCAATCCTCTTTAGAGTTCAACGGCAGCCATCGGCCTTGATTCCAGGCCAGGGCGGCCTTGTGTGGTGCGCCTCGCCCCCTTCCCTTCCCCTCCCTTCCGAAATTCCCCATTCCACGCTCCCCAAACCCGCCCATGCTTCTTGCTATGGCATCTCCTACGTACTTTCAGAGCCGACGAACAACTTGGTAAATGCGTATCTCCCGCGCGAGTGTTGCTGTGGGGGTATAGCTCAGTGGTAGAGCATTCGACTGCAGATCGAGAGGTCCCCGGTTCAAACCCGGGTGCCCCCTTGTTTTTTTGAAGTGCCTGTTACAGTTTTGGTGATCTATTAATTCAGTCAATTTTGCCGTGAACAAGACTTTCAGTAAGCGGGATTTTATTTTGAAATTTAACACTTCCTTTCCGTTATTACTTTTTACAGTTTTTCGGAAAAGTTTCACTGAATATCCAGGTGTGAGAAAGGCTTAGTTAAATGTGGGGGTATAGCTCAGTGGTAGAGCATTCGACTGCAGATCGAGAGGTCCCCGGTTCAAACCCGGGTGCCCCCTCAACTTTTTTGCGATAATTATGCGATATATTATCGCTAGGTGAGGCAGTTGTGTCTCGTACTTTCATTTGCATAATATCTAAAATCTTAGTTCATTCATTTTAAATCAATAAGTAGTTGCATTTTTTGTTTCAATTCGTAACTATTTATTGGTTATATGATATAACAGGGCTAATGGAAAATTATTTGCTTTACATTTCGAAAATTTTTATTTATCACAATTTGTAATGATTACCAAATTTTGTGTCCAATGAATAAAATCCGGGACTGCTTTGCGATATTCTTTTTGAAGTATAAAACTATCATTCACAATTCTCTTATTTGCAATGTCACTATGTTTTTATTATTTTCTTCTTAAAAAATAGATGTAACTTAATCACAATATTTAAAAATAAATTCTCTCTGTAAAGATAACTTTCTTGCTTTTACTGCCGTTTGTCAGTAAACAAAATTGTGTAATTAGCATTAAACTAACTGCATTAATTAAATCCCCATATTTCGCACCAATAAAACGATATTTAGAACCAGTTTAGAGAACTAGTTTGTAAAGGTTAAATGCCTTCCATTTATTTCGTAGAACAAAATTTGTTTAATATAGTAATCATATTTCACATTTTTCTAAAACATTATTCACTATTAAATGCACGCGTAAGTTTTTAAAGGCCCACTTTTAATAAACTTGTTCCAATTATCGAATTATTTAGTCTGTCTCCATTCCAATTCATAGCCTCACAAAACTCCATTATATAAGTAAGGAATAACCATGGACAGAGCAGTCACCATCAGTGGCGATCCTTAATTCTAAAAAAAGATAGGTTTCTTCGATCGTTTTTGTGGCTGCCACATCATCAATTGGAGTTAATGTAAAAATTTCATTCTTGAAAAAAAAAACGGAAATATCGAGTGGAATGTTATTAGCCATCTCCTTAATGGATCTTTTCTCCTCAAACCAATGATTTTTTCCCTCAGAATGCGTCTGTGTAATAATTCAGCTTCCGGATCAACTATTGCCATCCCTATCGTTCAGCCGTCCTCTTTATGGCACGCCGAAAGCAACCTTTGGCGATTTACCCGTGAGCGTGTTTCCCCGCCTCACCAACTCGCCCCCTCCCCCCGCCTCCCCTTCCTTCCCGCCTCCCCACAAAATCCATTTCGCCACCGCTCTGCTGTGTAACCCTCTTCATACCGCAGGGCTGCCGTAATGCTTACCTCCGTCCTTTCAATGGCAAGCAAGCAGACAGCGCTGAGTCATCGTCTATGGAGCACATTACGCCCTTCTCAGCTTTATTTCGGGTGGTAAATGCGTTGGAGAGGGTTGCTACATCGCTTTTCGCACGGATCAAATATATTACTTAATATGTCGTCCGCGATATTTTAATTCCGTGGAGATAAGTGGGGTACGAAATTAGGATTTAAAACAAAAGATAATGACTTGTCCTGGGTGAAATGGCGTCGTCTGTCTTCCGCGAAACTTTATATTCTCAAAGAAGTCTTTCGCATATTTTCTCCGCCATCTTTTTGAAAGCGTTTTTATGAACCTAGAGCCGTGGTGCGTGAACGATTTGACGGGGGCTGCGAATCGCTGTTTCTTTTTTAAAAGAGGGACGCGAGTTTGCTCGGCCTAGCGCAGGCAGGCTACCTGATTTGACGTGAATGTAGGTACAGTTGACCCCCGCCGAACGCGGGGTTTACGTTCCGGCCAATGGCCGTGCACGGCCATTTTACGTTCCGCGTGGTATTGGTATAATGGTAAAAATGAGGTTACGTTCCAGGACCTTGGATGTTAGACCTAAAAACCTATAACCCTTGCGCCATTAAATGTAAAATTGCTTGTCGGATTAATGAGCCTTAGGCCGATAGAATGCCTACAGAATGTTCGACCTCAGTCACAAAGTTCTTTCGTGAAAAGAAGTTGAGTGTGCTTTCATTTGTCCGTATTTACTCTTCAATCGCTTGGTAGACTTACTCTAATATTTTTACTTTCCCCTGAATATGGATAAGTGGATTAGTAAGGGTGTTGAAAAACGTGGCGCTTCTGCTACGTGATCATCTGATAACTATGCTGCTGCAAATAACATACAGAAGGTGCATGAAAAAAGTATCTGACGAGACAACTCTTTGTACAAGTAAAGAAAACTCTTCAAATCGTAAAATAAGAAAATAAAAAGAAGAATTTATTAAATTTGGATTTCCGTGGACTTGGTTAAGAATAAGCAAAGACCCCAGTGCGTCATTTGTTCTGAAGTGTTAAATTTTCTTCCCTTGTGTACACTAAAACGCCAGTTATGTCGTGTAATTGAGCTAATGTGAGATTATTTTTTGTATGTAATATCAACAAATTTTTCTGATTGAAATGGGGGGGGAGGGGGGTGCCATCGTTTACGTGGATCAAAAGGGTGGCGCGGCCTGAAAAGTTTGCGCACCACTGACCTAGAGTATTTAAGATGCAGAACTAAACTTCTTCAGTTTAACATAGAATATTAGACTCTCTGTGTCTGTTTATCCTAAATGATGCTCGGTGGCGGATTCTAGGTCCCCATGCGCTAATAAATTGGGGGCCTAACAATCTAAATGTATAGTGAAACCTCTTCTGACGACCATCCTTTTATGAGATCCCTCTTAACGATCGTTTATCTATGGAATCATAGGTTCCACCGATTCTAAAATCGAGATATTTAATATTTCTGAGATTATATATGAGGACATATTTTCGGGTTCCCTTACTTCATGAGGCCCCTGGCGCTTGACAAGTGCGGTCCTGCTTTAAATCCGCCGCTGCTTACGTCATTTAACGTTTATTTTCGTATTCGCTGTCTGAATAGATTTCCTTATTCTGTACTGTTGCGCAACTGAACCAATCTCTGGCAACAGGATCGGTAACCATCCTATGAAGAAACGCTTAAATGCCTTCGAGTGTTTAAATGTCTCACGCAGCTGAAAAGATTCGACAGTGTCAACATTACAGAGAGGATTAGATATCATTAGAAGTTTCCACGGGGGTAGACGATTATATTTGTGCATGTATATTCTTTAAGTCGGTCAAAATTAGAAAAAATCATAGAAGGAAGAATGTTAGAAAAGAGGCAAAGAGGTAGAAAGAATATTTGATAGAAAGAAGGGGATATGAGAATTTTAGGAGAAAGGCTTTGGATAGCCAGGATTTGGTGGTTTGTGCCTGAAACCTACCGGAAGGTAGAATTACTTTGTATGTATGTATTTGTTATGATTCTATAAAATTATGAGAAGGAGAATACGTCTTGCATTAAAATTATTCAAGAGTTTATTTTACTACTTTTCCAAAGCTCTGGAACGTTACCACGTTTGTTCTTTACGTTCAGTTCCCCGCTCAGTCTTCTTAATTCTGCGTATGAACATAAACACATGTCGAAACACGTCTAGATAAAATGAATGACTGATTTCTGTTATTGATGCGCATTTAGGATTCCGCCCGCGTGCCTAGGAATGGCCTCCTCTTTAATGAGCATGAGGGCGTATTAGGGGAGTAGGATTATTCAATTCTTCAGAATTTTGGAGTGTTTCCTAGATTAATGATTTTGAGAGCTTACGAAATGGTGTAAAGAGTGGCAATTCGACCTGAATATAGAGAAATGCGCCGTAATGAATTTCAACCGTTACCCGTACCAAATATCTGAATTAAAGTTAAAATACGTCAATAGCTACAAATACCTAGGAGTAACTCTCAGTAGCAATTTGTCTAATAGAGAGCGTATCAAAACCGTTATAGCATCGGCAAACAGAGTTCAAGGGCTTTCCTCTAGAGTCCTGCGGGGATGCCCCTCGAATGTGAAGGAAATCGCATACTTTTCTCTAATCCGACCCGTAGTGAAATACTGTTGCGCCGTCTGGCACCCTTTCGAGGAGTGCCTAACTAGGGAGCTCGAAATGCTTCAGCGTAGAGCGGCTAGATTTGTAAAAGGAGAATATCGGTATGATGCGAGTGTATCAGAGATATTGAGGGATCTGAAATGGCAGACGTTGAAGAGTAGAAGAATTGAATACAAAAGGAAACTATTTGAAAAATTCGAAAGCTCCGAATTCGTTGAAGACGTAAGCGGCATAGTCGTCCCCATCGGTGTTAGTGAACGTAATGTTAGATCAGAGTGCAGGAGAAAATATGCCGAAACAATCGCTAGAACAGAGAAATACTACAGATCCTTTTTCCCAGACGCGATAAGACAGTCCAACAGAGGAATTAGTTAGTTCACTTGGTGTTGTGACACCCCCTGCCAAACGCTCTGGCGGCCTGCAGGGTATTGATGTAAATGTACAAGCGGTCGTAATCATTTTCTTCTATACCTCACTTTTGAAAAAGAACGGAAATTTAAAGAATCGAACGAGAGAACGGAAAATAGATACAACTTTCAGTTGGATGAAATCGAGATTATTTAATCCTATCAGAGAATTTTCCGAACATCGTGAATTGTATAATTGATTTTGAATATACTTATTTTTAGAGAGAAAGCAGTCGAATAGGAAGTATAAATAGTTTTAAATTACTATAAACTCTTCTTTTTCCTTCTCCCAGCGCTGTACTTCCGCAAATCTTAACGTGACTGTTTCTTATGTCTTTCTCTTCAATTACCGAATTCTTAGGTAAGCGATTCTTGGTCGATCTCTCTCTATTACTTTACCGTACGCTTTTGCTGGGATTACTGCCTTCATATTTTTTAATTCATCGATAAATTCTCGCCAAGTATAACAGTTAACCAAGCGAGCGATGCAGCCCCACATTAAATCTATCCATCTACATCTGCATAGTACCCTCCCTGCAAGTCACCTTAATGATGGATAGCAGTGGGTGCAGTGGTTCTCTAGTTTACCTCTTCCTATTATGTTCTCTTATCATCCTAGTGAAAAACGATCTTCTGTATTGCTCCGTACTACAAATCATTACGTTTACATTCGCTGTGCAGCAAGTAGTAACGTGTTATCTCATTTATTGGATAGTTTTTTCATTTTCATTGATATAGCGAGCTGTTGAATCGATCAATTTAATATATTTCCTTTCTTAATTATATGTTGACCAATAAAGAAGCACGTACACGCCTATTTGGGACGTAATATTTCATTTGTTTACTTTGCCATGACACTAATATATAATATTAATTCGATAGTTAAAATTAATAAAGTATATTTTATTTTTAGATATACTAACAGAACATGCTTGGGCAAAACTTTATCAAATTTTTAGTTAATACTGTTTTTTATAGAGAGATTGAGTTATCTGACTTTAATTCATTGATTAATTAACGTTAGCTATTGTATAGTTCTAGAAATTTTAGTATTCCTTACTCGAGTTGAAACGCAGAAAATATCAAGGCTATAAAACAAAAAACGAGAATCGTTAAACTTCAAAATGCCTTTTCAAAAGTTCCATTTTTAAGCATCCAAAAGAAATTAAAAACGTCATAACAGTAGCTAAAACATTACGAACCGAAGTAAATTTCACGATTCAGAAATAACTTGAAATGGCAACTGATGAAACATCGCTCGAGGAGCTACGGAGAAGACTATCAGTTAATTTCGCCGAAGGGTGAACGCATACAGCTTATTCTTAACGATTCTCGGTTCTTCAGCAGTTGAGTTAATGCTTCGTTATCGCCGCCATTAACTCGGTCGCCCGCTGCTTGGTGACCTAAATAACCCGCTCCTTTCCGAATCAATCTTGGACCTTTGTGACGTATCGAACTCCCATTTCCAACTTCGTTCATTATATAGGCTCCCTCCGTCTGCAGTGCTCCCCTCTCGAGACCCGTGTGAAACATGATTATTAAACGGTGGCCGTTGAAAAATCATCTCCATGGCTACGACCTGGACTCGTGCCTCTGGCCTACTTCGTAATTTATTTCTCATCTCATCGATCACGCTCACGCCGCGAGTGTTCTTGGCCAATGGTTCGAATTCCTTCGTGGCCACGGTTGCTTTGGTACCTAACATTTCATTCGCCTCATAAATAAATAAAGGAACACTTAGATTATCGGCGATTTCTTTACCATTGCATGGAAAATATTTCGAACATGGAGATCGGTTTCGCGAAACAGACGCTAGGAACTCTTCAGTCGGTTGTATCGATTTTTATTAATTTAAGGAGTGATTTTCATGTAAAATTATTTTTCATTTTCCTATTCGTTTTAACAGATATTAAAGTGATTCTACGGCTGCGTGATAACGAAGATTGAATTAAGCGGGCAGTAACTAATAACCTTAACGACAAATTTTAATTTCGGTTAGCATTAACGGGTTGCTTACGTCTAGTCGGAATGTAGGAGGAAAAATTCTTTGTCCGTGAAAATTTATCGTGACTTAGTGAGAGTGTTGTTATTCCATATAAAGCAAATTCTGATAAATAAACGAAAATATGTTCTCGTCTTCGATCCTTCCCAACTTATTACATCTTTCAATATCGTAACAAGACCCAACATTTTAATGTGTGAATGAGCTACAAAAAATTTAAGTCGTTTTTATTCCATAATAGAAGTAAAAGTTGAGCATCTTTTAATTGAATTTTAATGCACAAATACGATATTCGTCTAAACAGGCAAAGCTGCATTGAATAACATTTATCAATTCTAAGATTTCCTGAATGCAGCTCGGAGACTCGAGGTCAAACTCGATGCTGTAGGACAGGCTGCGCGACAGAGCGACATAGAAGTTCGTTTTTTCATAGGAAAACAGGGAATCAATGTAACTGTCAAACCTTACGAGAAGTGAAAAACGTGTAAAAGTATGATGGGATTGTTACGTATATTTTTTAAACCTTACTATTTAATCGAAACTTGTTTTTTAAAATGTCACAGATGAACTAACATATTTATGAAATAAATATGCTAGATATTAATAAAAGCAAAAAACCGTTTAAATAAATTGTCACATTTTTCTGTGTCATCAAACACTTCCATAAAAATTTATTATAAAAATTTCTTCCGGAGAAAATGCCAGAAATTAACCCCTGATAAGAACTGTTGGGAAAATATCGGTGCCTTATACCGCCATGCCAACCGCTTATGTGGAGATTTGCAGAATGATATTTAAATAAAAGAGAAGTTTTCTAATTCACATTCTCCGTCTTCCTCAATCCCTCTCTCTCTCTCAACTTACACCCGCCCTATCCTTCCTTCTCTTTCTCTCTATCTCATTCTCTCTCTCTCCCTCTCTCTCTCTGTTTCACTCTCTCCGTTTCTTTCTCCCTCTCTCACTCGGATCTCTGCTAATGAGATGGCCTAGTGGTCAGTCTTGTGGTTTTGGATATTCCCTGAACGGTTGATGATGGCCTCCGAAGGGGATTAGTCGAGACTGTTCTCGAGCTATGCGCCTCTCTCCCTTGATAGGATGCCATATTCGGGCGGAAGAGAGTGTGTAGGGAAAGGGGAAGGAGACAGGAGCTTAAAAGGCAACTCATTGGCCAGATAGATAAGAGATATCTATGACGGACGGAAGCGAGGGAAGATTTCAGCGGGTATTTCGTGGCTCTCGAATGGAAAGTGTTTTTTCCCTTCTCTACCTTTTGTCGAGTTTTTTTACGGCACATTGATTACTCGATCTTAATTCGATTCCTCGTTTTCCCTAATTCAGAATCCATTAGCGGGTTATTTGTTGAGGTAGTTATACAGTGGAAAATCGTTCTGGTAAAATTTTTATTTTATTTTTGTTATTGCGAGATCCAATTAAAAGTGAATGCGGAAATTTTATTTTTACGAGTATGTTATACATATTCTGGCGCTGTGCTTGAGCTTCGTTCTAACTTGTGTAAGTTTGGTATAGTTTTGGAGAATTTTGTTCCAATACTCACCACAGTCTTGTTAAATTTCTTTCATCGGCCTAATAAATGATCCCAATTCTATTGGCACTATGCCTTAGCAACGACTCGATAAATGAAGAATATTATTAGCATGACTGCAGTAAACGAAGCAACTTCTAGAATGGTATATTTATTTATTATAATTACAGAAATAATAATATATAATATTGTATTTCTATGTATTTTAGTTCCAAATTAAAGAATGACCTTAAATTAGGATTATAAAGTCATAGTTAAGTGTAGCGCGAATGCATCACCATTCAATAGTTAATTTCAATTCCAATCAACATAGGGCCAAAAAACAATCTCTGAATACCACAGCGACGAGCTAACAGTTCGTATCCATCGCATATAACACACGATTTCTCACCCCACGTCAAGTTTCCCTAATTTATTCTAATTTTTCCGTCATTAACATTTGCGACAAGTTTTCACCCACTAACTCCGAAAGACAGGCGTATTCTTAAGCGTTCATGAAGGTTTCCTCGCTTGGATGATGCGCGCAAAAATATGAAGTCATCCGATATGACTAAGCGATTTCGTTTGAGAGAGAGAGAGGAGTAGAGAAAGAGAGAAGAGATACAGAGAAAGCGAGTCTTGTAAGATGCGTCCATGACTTTTACACGCTTCAAGTGACAGTCGAGAGAAAAAATAAATTTTTGATTCCCGTCTGGCTCGTATGAGTGAGCGTGTGCGTGCATGTGTGTATTGAGAAGCGCCATTCAGATGTCAGATGTTTTCTTTTTCTCTTTTTCTCTCTCTCTGTCAGGTAAAAAAATGCGCTGATCTCACACGTTAAAAAGAAAGTTATAAAAGAAGCCAAAAGACTAAATATTTTGTGGAGAGTATGGGTTTCCTCTATCTTAACTTTCATTGTGTCTTATTTATCGTACGTCTTTTATTTCATTCCCGGGAGTACACGATGGTGTCTGTTACTTTGATGGCGTGTTATCCTTGAGACGACATCAAATACCATTCTGTTTGGCCGCCTATCGTACATCTTACGCTTTTTAACCTCGTCATCTACTGAAGACTGACTGTCTTTCTGGTTTCAAAATTCATTTGGCACCATTAATGTCGTTCGGAAGTTAAAAAGGATCTCTCTTACGCTTTGTAACGAGCCATATGATTGTTTAATAAAGGCGTCGTTGTTCGGTTCTTAAGGACAGCCCGTTTGTATTCCTATTTACATCTTCTTACTGGGTCTCAAGAATTTATTGCACCCTTAAGTCAGAAATGCTTGAAGCTGTTTTTGCGATAATAATACTGTCAGTAATAAAGCCGCTATTGGAAATGAGGGATGCACCCTCCAAATCTCTGAAATAATTCCGAAGCGACACATAAGTGACACTCTAAAAATTTTAACTCTAAATTGCCGGAGTATCAGGAATAAGGCTGCGGAACTTCAGAATTTACTAGAACAAACAGAGGTAGATATAGTAATAGCAGTGAATAATACACTAATAAGTTCTCCGGTCAAGTTTGCTGTAAACAATATTGAAAGCACTTGGTGTACTATAAACAGTGAAGGTTTGGGAAACATTCATGTATGTGCATATGATAGGCCGCCAGCTTCAAACGCAGAAGAAATATACGATCTAGAGGCTCAAATAAATAGTAAAAGCATTATCATAGTAGGAGGAGACTTCAATCTACCCTCGATAAATTGGCAGAGTTGTAGCTTCATACCATCCGGTAGGAATCGCGAGTCATGCGAAGCGCTAATAGACATCTTCAATAAACATTCCCTCATCCAGGTAGTCAAAAAACCTACGAGAGCGAACAATATATTAGACTTACTAGCAGTTAACATCCCCGAGCGTGTTTCCGAAGTAACTGTTGAAGAAGGAATCAGTGATCACCAATCAGTTCGAGTACTTTTGGATATAACTGTCGCAAAATATCGCAAGCCTAAGCGGAAAGTGTACATGTATAAAAATGCCAACTTTGAGGATTTCAAAGAGAAACTCATCAAGGATTACGACGATTTCAGCAAATCGACAAGCACAAAAAACGTTGAGGAAACTTGGAAAGCATTTCTATCAGAAATTAGAATTGGTATTAATACGTATATACCAAGTAAATTTATTAGCGATAATGGGGAACCAAGGTGGTATAATCGGCAGGTTAGATGCGCCCTCAGACACCAAAGAAAGCTTCACTCGAAATTTAAACGCATCAATAACTGTAAGTCACCGGAGGAAGTAATTTCAATTTCACTTAAGTACAGAGATTGTCGGACTAAGACCAAAAAGGTTATGCGCAAAGCACTAACAGACTTCAAGAAAAAGACTCTTAGTGAACATCTAAGTGAAAATCCCAAATGCTTTTGGTCATACGTTAGAGAAGTTCAAGGTCGACGCCCAACCGTAGCCCCGTTAATAAACGACCAAGGAGAGGTAGTTAGCGATAACACAGATAAAGGAAATTTGTTAAACTTATTTTTTCAGAGCGTATTTACTACCGAAGACGTGAGAGCGAAGGTCGTGGCGCCCGAACCAGGCAAGGAAAAAATGAACGATATAGTCATATTAGCGAAAGGGATAGCTCAACAGCTTAAAAATATCAAGTCAAATAAATCTCCGGGTCCAGAAGAGATACCAGCTAGAGTATTCAAAGAGTACGTTAAATATTTAGGAGTCACCATTTGTCCTGATCTATCGTGGAATATGCATATTCGAAGGATCGTAGGCGCAGCTAATAAGAAATTGGGCTTCGTAGGCAGAATAGTAAGAAGTAGCACAGAACAGGTACGAGAAACGTGTTATTTATCATTGGTCAGATCTCAGGTCGAATACGCTTCCAGCATATGGGACCCGTACGAAAAGGGACAGATACTTGAGTTAGAAAGAATCCAACGCAGAGCAGCCAGATTCGTTAAGCAAAAATATGAGCAAAAATTAAGCGTCACATCACTCTTGATGGAGTTGAATTGGATATCACTAGAGGATCGCAGAATTAGCGCTAGGTTAAGGCTTCTGGAGAAATTTAGGTCTGAAGTTCTCTTAGAGGAGGTCTCAGGAATATTAGAGGCACCTACGTACATGGGCAGGCACGATCACGAGAATAAAATACGAGAGATCGACTGTAGGACCGAGCGATACCAGAGCTCGTTTTTTCCAAGGACCATACGGGATCATAACAGGAGAGTGATTCCCACGAGGGACGTTATTAGGTAGGGCTTGGTGTGCTGCACCCCCTGCCACCCACCAGTCTGGTGATTTGCAGGGTATCATGTAGATGTAGATGTAGAAGAGTGTATTGTTCATGAAAGTTGATGCAGATATTGGAGAATAGCATAAAAATAAGCTTTAACGTTTGTTTTTGTTATACATACATGTAAATTGCTGCAGCATTTAATTTTCTCATAAAAACACAAAGGCTGGAATAGTGACTGAAATAAATGAGAAATGATTGGTACAAAGTTAAGAATGATGTTGATTTTTCGATTATTTCAGAAAGTAGATTTTTGCGGAATTTTTAATGTTCCATTGTATTAGTATATGACTTGATTTTTGATGCAAGGTTCGTCATAGACTGTTATAAAAAATCCGTCCCAGTGCCGAATATGTAGCACAATACGAAAGAATCTGAAATGTTCCATTAAAGAAAATGCACTTAAATTTTTTCATATCTACTGCTCTACATTCGTATATTTTCTGTATGGACTGAAAATGCTTTGGATAAATATGCTTATTATAAAAACACTTTTTATAGCAAATTTAAACAAATAATAAATGGACTTTATTCATTAAATTTGAAAGGACAGATTACAGTTCATCGACTCAAAACTAGTAAATATTGGCGAATAATAAGTAAATACACGAGGAAAGAATTTCATTTCCTTGTTTATATGCGCAGCATTCGAATTATGGCTATATTTCGAATGGAATAGACTGTCAGTCACACTTTGTTATAGAGATAGTGAATTTAAAGGCACACGACACGTCAGTGTTGTCTGTTTTTAGTAGTATTTTCCTTGAATTCGAGACTTTCGACGATAAGTAAAATTAATTACGAGACCGTGGTAACTCGACTATTTTTCCTCGTTTCGCTTCCTCCGTTTATATAAATCAGTCGTATGTTCGTGGAGGCCATGTCGGAATCTCTCTTCTCCCCCAAGGTTAAATGTGACAATTAACATGACGAAAATGAAAGGTCGTGACGATAGTTCAGGAGAAAATGAATTGAGTCCTAGAATCTTTTCTCCCGTAATTGAGTCCTCCGATATATATATATATATATATATATATATATATATTTAAATAGACTGGTCCAATATGTACAAGATATCTCAATAAGGGAGCTCTGAATCTCTCCGCTTCCACTTGAGTTTCCGATTGCGGCGGTCTCGCAGATAACGATTAGAAAAAAATTAAGAAGGTCGCATTGGCTGAGTTACGATATCAGATAACGCGCGAGTTTAGATTTAAGAGTCGGAGGGGGATTAATCCGAAGAAAATAATTTCGTTCTTTATGTGCTCGATTAAATATTCAAAGCAGTAAATTCGAGGGAGGAATTTATAAAATATACTCGTATTTCGATGCGTGCGCGATATCAGGGGATTCGAATCAAATTAAGAAGAGGTTTCAGAAGGTTGTTTACGGGTTCCGTCGTGGAATTTTTATATGATTTGGAAGGAAGGAAGCGGAAGATAAGGGAAAGGATTAAATGGAAGAAGAGAGAGACGAGAATAGAGAAATTGGGAGAGGCAGGCTTAGGTTCTAGGGATACTACCTCAAGCGAAATGGGTACATATATAGTATATGTAAATTAATTCCACCTTCCGGTAGGTTTTGGACACACACCACCAGATCGTGGCTATCCAAAGCCTTTCTCTTAAAACTCTCATATCCCATTCCTTCTTTTAACGCATCTAATATACCTACCTATCCTCTTCCTACCTCTTTGCCTCTTTCCGAACATTCTTCCTTCTATGACTTCTTTCAGTAAACCGTTCTCTTTCAAATTATGACCCACCCGTTCCTTCTGTCTGTCCCTTATTACTCTAATCAATTTCCTCTCTTCCCCTGCTGTATACAAAACTTCCTCATTCGTTTTCCTCTCTGCGCAACTGATTTTCTCTAATCTGCGCCATACCCGCATCTCAAAAGCCTCTAATCTCCTCACATCTTCTTTTCTCATTGTCCACGTCTCGCATCCATATAATGCTACACGCCATATCAGGATTTTCAGTAACCTCTTTTTAATCTCTTTATTCAAGCTGCCGGTCAACAACTCTCGGAGTCTCGCAAACGCCTCTTTTGCCCTTGCTATCCTTGTCCTGAGCTCTTTCGTACTTCTTCCATCATTTTACAGAATAAGAGTAAGGGTAGGAGAATGAAAAAGAAGATTTATTATACGTTAACCCGTAGCCCGCCAAAAAATTGGATCGGGAGAAGTGCCCCTAAAAACGTTCTCTCGTATATTTGACTCTCCTATTATGATCTCTGACTGTTCCAGGAAAAAAAACGAGAATCGAGATATCGGTGTCCTGTGATCGATATCACGTTTTTATTGTAGTTACCTTGTCTCCTTATTTACGTCTTCCAACCGTTCCGAAAACCTACTCTGCTAAAACTTCTGATTTTGTCCATAAACTTAACTACAGTTTGGGATCTTACAGTAATAATCACTTCGTAGTCTTTAATATTAATCTTTGCCTGTGCTCATGTAAATATTTCATGAATCAAACATCTCTGCGGTTCGAAACGTATTCTGTTTGCGATTTTCCTAGATATATAAGAAGTGAATATAAAGATTTGAACTGATATTTCTTCAAAATCCTATCTCTTCATAGGAAGTTGTTTTTAATATCCAAGATGAGTTATATGTTGTAGTTCTTGCAATGAATGTTAGGAAAGTTCGATTATCTCACTGAAACAGCTAGTTACATTGGCTTCATGTACAGCAATATTATCTTCTGGCTCTGTAAAAGGTAAAGAATGACTCATTCACGTAATAGCCGTACCTATAGTTTTTTACTTAAAAAATACTTTTAGATTAAATAGGTATTTATTTAAAAAAATGTATATTTTCTGTCGCGATAAACCGCGCCAGAAATCCTAACTGTGGAGTCGTACAAATAGAAGTCAAGAAAATATTTAATTAACAAGATGGCTTTCTGCCCCAATACTGGACGACAGAAAACAAAGCTCTCTCTCTCTCCTCTTTTTGCAATTCCGTGACGGTACGTGAAGCCATTTAATCAACGCAATTAATTTATCAGTAAACTGAGTAAATACACATTTTTAGACGTTCTTTACAAAAAATAACAAGAAAGATAAGTATACTCCGTAAATGGAATACACGGAGATTTCAAAGGCATTTTATATCATTATTACAAGAGCTTATGAGTCAAAATATGGTTTTTTAATTGTTCTTTGCCAATGGAACCATCGTAGCGACCGCTGTAAACCAAACATGTGATGTCATTCTTGTGATTTTCTCCGAAAATAAAAGTTGTAATAATGTTGTCTCGCGGACTTTTTTCATATAAATGTGATCCTCTATCAAAATAAACTTCTTTATCGATACCTAACAGATCATATAAGGGATAGGTAGAGAAAAATATTATATTAAAATGTTGCTTGTCGGTTGCTACTTAACGAGATACGAGTATAAGTGGAAGTTCTAATTGACGGATGGAGTTCAAAATCATAATACGGCGGTAAAATTTTAATAAGGGTCGCTCATACATAATTTAACCAAAACAAGTGATGCGGTTCTTGAGATGAAAGCAACGACATGCGGACGGACGGACAGACGAGACGTGCTCATAAATATTTCCGACTGAATTCCGCTTTTATGTTGATTAATTTAATCGAGCGATTCGCTTGGTCTCAGAGAAAAACTAGTGTGAGAAGAATTGCAGAGCAAATTATATACGATGCTGGTATCTTTTCTAAAGGGGTAAATAATGCAGACACTATTTATTTCTGGTAGAGAAATATGAATTATGTAGTATTATAGAAAACGTAAACGTAAGTAACTGTACGAAATTTGATCAAAACCGTTGAAGCCGTTTTTGAGAAAATCTAATTGTTGTTAAAAATGCAAAGAATAAACTGCCCTTAATTATTATTCAATGTCAACCATTATTTCGTAGCTTCTATTCTGTATGATAAAATGCATAATACGAGATTTCTTCATTTTCGCTCTAACGTTTAGGCTCTAGAGTCGAGAACAGCAGACAGACGGCATTGCGAAAACCACTTTTTTGTACACCTAAAACGTATTTTTCCGTCAAAATCTCGTCGAATTTTTTAACGATTACAATACTTTCTCAATATACTTCGTATATGAGAAAGTAAAAAGCGATAAAAAGGTGTTTCCATAATAGTGTAGTGTATTCGGTGAAAGAAACAGTCAACTTGAACTCGCATACAGGTTAAAAATGCCGATCGAAAGAGGTCCTGATCGAGGGAGGTCTGCAGAGACTCAGGATTGATGAAGGAAGGAATTTAATAACAATAGAATTGCGTTAGGTTAATAGTCGGGACAAATAGAGGGAGGGAGAATCTGGGGTACGCCGGAGGCTTTGCAGTCAGGGAGTGGAAGAAAGCAGAGTTTGGTCGCTAGGATCGGATTGAGTCAAGGGTATAAGGGATTGTCCTGTTGGATTTCGAAAGCCGTTCTCTCTGACCACGTCTTCTCTTCCTATCACGCTAATTGCCTTTAAGATATCTCTCCCTCACTATCCCCCTTCCCCCCCCTCTCTCTCTCTCTTTCTATATTGCCCTTTAGAAGCCCACGCACATACACGTTCAGGCTGGCGCGCAGCACACACACTCGAATACGACCGTCACGTCCCATCCTCTGCCCGCGTGTCCATCAGACTCGTTACGTTCTTCTTTCTTTCCAAAACACACACGCACGCTCCATCTCCCTCTTTTTTATTTAACCTAGGATGGAACCGAAATCCTGATTATGTGCGTTCGTTGTGGCGGAGACGTTGCATTAAGTTAATCACACGTCAGGGTATGTATGAAGGGTACAATCTTGCGTTAAGGCCGAGATAATGTTATTATAAGAAATGGAATGAAACGTGAAAAGAGCTGTAGTGTACTGTTCCGGACGTATGATTTCGAAATTTTCTCCGTAAAACGAGTGCTAAATGGAGGAAATAAACTCGCATTTTACGGTTTCAATCGCTGCGCAAATATTTTGCTTCGAATAGATACAGATAAATGCCAGTGTGAGCGCACACTCTTAAAAATAACACCGGACGAGTGTAGTAGAAATTCTTGTTAAAAATAAACTACTTATATAAGCATGTACGCTCATGTCCAAATCCTACGTGGTAAAACTTCTAATATGCTTCTCCATACACACAAGCCTTAACCGGGAGTTAGAAAAATCGTGAATTTATCGAAGTTGACTTTGGTGAATTGTAAATTGAAATACGGAAATATGCTGCATTTCTCTATGGTTTGTTTTATGAGAAGCGTAACATACGGCGAAATAATATTGTTAAAACGCAATTTTTAAAACAATTTTCACCGATAAAAAATTCTCATTTTTATGAAATTTCATTACTCAGTAGTCTTCAAATAGCCGTGTATTTTTTTATTGCTGGAGAATAAGTGTTCTGAGTTCCTGAAACCGTAATAGAGAATTGTTTTATAGAAGTGTCCTCTGCTACGAACGGAATTACAGTCAAGAGAAACGAATTCACTTCGGTCTGCATTAACGCTTGTTATAGCGAAGTGCTCCTTATGTTTCCTTCTCGGTATCGCAGACACTCACTCAGCGTATAATGAGAAAGCAAGAAAGAGTGGACAGAAGATATAAAAAAAAAGGCATGGAACACTCTCAGTTAATGATGTGCTTGCAATATCCTTATTTTTGGCGAAAAGTTATGAATATACGATATTTCCGGAAATTGGATTTTCTTTTTAAAAAATTCGATTCATTCATTTTCCATTAGATACCAGTTAGGGTTTGGAACTTTGACCATTCGTTATAAACATAAAAATTGCCAAAATACATGGAGGCGTTTTTTTATTTGGCCTCAGTAATAATTTTTATCCAATTCCAGTATCTTTAGAAAAATTAAGTGCCACACATATTTTGTCACCACCTACGACTGACTTTCATTGCCCTTTCCCTCGTGGTAACTCCGTGAATTGCAACTGGGTTTGGATATAACTATGATCCGTTAGTCGATTATCCTTTCAAAAACAAGTGCCTCGCACAATTTTATGTAATTTTTATAAGATTTTTTTAAATCAAAGATATTTCTAGTAGAAACAGGACCATATTGGACGTAATTTTTTCCGTTTCAAATAGAAAATGTTCGAAATTCATAAAAAAAATATCGATCCTCAAAGTACGCGCTCATCACATTTACCTATATGCATACAAAATATGATGTCGTTGATATAAACTTCGAGAGACTTTAAATTTCATGATTCATAATAACAAGGTCTATTAAATTAACCGACCTAAAAATAAAACGCCGAACCCGATCGCCATTTTTTAATTTTTTCTTTCTCTTAAATTTTTCCTAAAATATTAGTAATAATGCTTTATTATTTGAAATTCTTATTATACATTAAATATGTGTAGTTTCTTAAGGGACGAAAGTACGGAACGTATAAACGAGTCTTCGGTTCTAAACGATTTCGAATAAATTTAGTTTTAAGTATGTACATGTACACAAACCTCCTTTGCAATGCATTCAGATTCTTCTCTCTCTCCCTTAGCTTCTTATTAAACCTCCCTCCCTCCTCCACCTCGCCCTCCTCCTATCCATCATCCTCTCCCTTTTCAGGTACCTACCCAATCCATTTTATCTCCACGTCAAGCGCTTTGCGTTTTTTCCTCGCAATCTGTCAGCTACAATGCAATTTCGAAATCTTCACTCTTCGAACCGCTATCCCCATTCCCCCTCCCCCTTTCTTCCTTATTCTCTCGATTGTGTTCTTTTTTTAATTCGACCGTTTTTAACAGAGAAATCAATGCCTTTATAGGCCTCGGTTGAAGCGTAAACACTCTTTTCTATTCTGTTTATGAAGACGGCGTATTTTTTTGTTATGTGCGTCTGTGCATGGCTTTCCGAACATTTTCGAATTAGACCTTTTGTTAATTCGTTAAATTTTTGAAGTGGTCGAAGGCTACTTTTATTTTTTGTAATATTTTTTTTTCCATTTTGCAAAGATTCGATACTTGTCGATACGAACGGAAGCATCGCAACATTGCTTTACTTTCGTGTCCGTTTCAAAGACTCGACCTTTTCAATTTGTTCCCCTGGGAATTGTAACGAAAAAAATAACAGGCGGAGCATAGTCGGGGCACTTTTTGAGACTGCAAAAAAAGTACATAGCTATCAATTCCGGAAATTGAGAAGCTTTATCGTGCAGTTTGCTCAGGACGAACAAATGTGTTTCTGATCCAGCGGCAATACTATCTTTATGAATTTATTCAATTAGCGGACTTTGTAATCAGCTAAAACCACAAACTTTACTATTTTTCGAGTTCCGCTAAAAATTATCTCCACTGGATAAGTTAAGCAAATACACTTATTATTTTACCAAGTACGAATAACATTTTCTCTTGAATAAATCTTTCGCCGATAGAAGAGAACGATAAATTCAGCTAAAAACTCGAGAAATCAGTAATGGCGCACGTAGCGGAAAGTTTTGCGTGTGACATGATTTCCTTGTTCCGCTGTGCTTCACTTGGAAAATAAAGCTTTATCACATTCACGCACTTTCTTAATTATTTATCGATAGTGTTAAGATGGAAAGTTCGTAAATAGTATTTTTTCAGACAGGGCGAGGGACAGTCACATTATTATCCATCTTATTCAGGAAGCAGAGCATTTAACTTCTTTATAATTGACTTAATTTGGTCGAATAACCAATGTGATGAGGAAAAAATGGGATATAATTAGGCATTCAAGAAAAGAGAAGAGCTGACTATATAGAAAGTATAGAAAGAAATTTGGAAAGATTAAACGTAATAGTATAAGAGAGGTTTAATTATAATAATTAAGGAGGCGTAGATTATGTGTGCGGAAAAATGTAGTTTTTCGAGTAAAGTATTTTAGGGCATTAGAAGTTGGTCAGTGTACTGAAATTTTAAAATTACTTCATCTCATCATATTTAAATGAAATATCACGAAACCGACTTTGTTCATTAGCTGGCAACATTTGCTGCATATCGTTCACGTTTTGGTGAACAAGTATAGGAGATTCAAAATTTTGACATATCTTCTGATAAGGACAAGATGCCCGTAATTTTTAAACATATTTTACATAAATTGTATCGAAATAATAAACTTAAGCAACTTTATATGGAAGTTTGTATGTAAAATTGATTGAATCTATAGCGGTTTATATTTAAAAAATGCATTAGTTGGATTTAGGATGTGGTATTGATTTTCACGCTCATTTTTCCATCCGTTGTGCATTTATTTCCACCTATTACTATTTCGCTTCACTAGATACTGATGCCGAATAAGAATCAAAATGGATGAGCGCAGAAATAAACCCAAATTCACTGCGAACCTGCAATTTCATCCCAGCGTTTTTAGCGCTTTTTTTAAAAATAAAAATGAGCTTATGTATTCGATTCTTTCTGTATTCTGTCTGTCTGTCCCTCTGTCCGTGTACCAAATAACTCAAAACTTACGTAAGCTACAAACACCAAATTTTCAGGATATATATTTCTACATTTGGACTAGATATGGAAAAAGTTTGGCTCCGTCCGTCTCTTTTAGCAACGAATGTAAATAAACAATTATGCTATTAAACTAAAGTAAGTTACACAGTTCTAAAATTTTATTCTATGAAATTTTTCAACTTTGTTATTATCTATACGGGTCCATTATGGCTTTCATATTTGTTGGCCGTATTCACAGCAACGAATGTAAATAAACAATTATGCTATTAATTTGAAGTAAGTGAAGTTACACAGTTCTAAAATTTTATTCTTTGAAATATCTCGTCGTTGTTATTTAATGCCAATTGTTTTTGAAGAAAGTTTACGTGATATGCTGCTTAACATTTTAATGGTGAAATGCATTGCTGTGAGATTAGTTAATTTTTCGGTACAAAAGTGAAATTACATAGGTCTGAAAATGTATTTACATAATTAATGTATATTGAATATTATTTAAGTTGCAAAATTTTCCAGATAGGTTGATCTGCAGGGGAATGTTTTTTCTATTATTATTCTTTAAAAAAAAAGCGCCTTATGTAATTTGCTCTACAATTCTTTCCTCACTTGTTTTTTTTTTTACTGATGATGGCGCTATAAAAATGCTGGAGATAAGTCTAAGCAGGTATCCTTGTCGTATAATTTGTGTACGGAAGATTTTTTTTCATAAACTCATCGCCGCTAAGCTATCGTGGAGTTGCATTGGTGGAATACAGCTCCGAGAAGGGAGTTTACTGTGTTACCGACTATTAAATTACGTAGATCAAACTGCGCGCAACCGTTTTTTTCCTAAACGAGAAACCAACGTAAGGGATATTCTTATCCTTTATTACGTCATCCCGAGGTGGTACAGGAAACACTTCCAGCGTGCTAGATCGGCGAAACACTAATCGGATCGCGAGAAACAGTCTAAATTTGTCCGGTTCTCCTTCTGTATCGTCTGGGGAAGAAGAAGCCAAGGCAATTATCCTTAAATCAACCTTCTCCCTCGGACGCAAAATCCAGTCCATGAAAACGGACGAACGCGCTGCGGGGAAGAAGACAATAAGTCATCGAGGCACTTTTCCGCCCTGCATCCGCGTTGATGACACGATTCCGGAATGGGTAAACCGTAACGCGATATTAAGGGGAACCCGAAAGGTGGATTAAGCGCAGAAAATAGGATTCGGTCGAGAGGAAGAAAAAATAATAAGCCTAGGAGACCAGAAACCGGCGACGTTTACCCAGAAATCAATCAATCCGACTCGACCCACCCCGAGAACACCCTCACTCCCCCTCCCCCCTTCCAAAACATAAATTTTTTATCCCCCATTCCATCACTAGGGGTGGATTGGTGGAAAGGATGGGCGCAGTATAAAGTAATTGGATCCCGATGAAGGAAGTTCCGAAAATGATTCAGAGATGGCAGCACGGGCGAGGGAGGATTTTCTTTTTTTTTCATAGGGGTCGTTCCGGTGTGTTAAGGTTTTTAGGGATAGAAGTGGTTTACGGCTCTGGATTTGGAGTGAATGGAGATCCTTATGTCGGGGTTGTTCAATGGGTGATGAGGTCGGATTGTGATCTATTCGCGGCTAAGGAAGGACGATGAAAGGGTCGTAGATGGAAATATTTTTTCGGTGCGATGGATAAGGTGTCTGACGGGGTGGGCAAGGCAATTATTTGCGTTGAATGGAATAAGCTCTTAATGCTTTGAGTTTTTGATCCGCTCTTTCTTGGAAGGAGCAACTCCATTGGTGAAGCTACGGCAGCTTGGTGCAAAAGTTTATGTTCCTCCTCATCCCCTTGAACAATGAATAAATAATTATGCAAAAAAATATTTATTTATCATAAGATCTCTATGAATAGCTAGGCTACGTTGAAATAGGTACGCTATCAAAATATTATGAAGAATTTGAATCTTACTAGTTAATCAAGGATTTTAAACATCCAATTTCGGAGTCCTATTGGATAAATTTTTATTCCTAGAATTTAGGAGAAATTTTCAGCGTATACAATGTAAATCAGTCGCATTCTCTACTTGCTGTCATCAGCGCATTTTATACGCTTAAAATATCACTTGTTAAATAATACAACGTGTTACATATGTGAATTTCTGCTCAAGTGTAATTTACGAAGCCATAAGTACTGCAGAAAACGAGTGCTTTCACTTGCATAGACTTACCCTTGATGAGCTGAAACTCGGATTAATTCAAACACTTTCAGTGAATGCAGATTATTCTTCTATACGATGTTCATCAATGGAGTGTTTTCAATACACGTAATGCAATTGACCCACGTGGGTGTGGTGTTTTACAACTCTTTACTATAGCTCTCAGTCGAAGCTGCGCATAGCTCGAGTCTTTAAAAACAAAAGCACTAAGGAACTAGTATGTTTATGGTGTTGCAATTATGAATGAGACTCCTGACGCATATTTATGAAATGAAATGCGCCATGTTAGGAGTATGGTGCACCAATGGTCGTGTCTGGGACCCTCTCCATTTTCGCATGTATCAGGAGGGACGGGTGTTATGCTGCGCAGGGTTTTTAGGGGGCGAGGGAAGTAAAGAGGATGAAGAGTCCATGAGGTCGGTACCAATTGATGGTTGGCGAACGGTCATCCCTTGCCACCTCCCTGGGGGAGGGAAGTCCCTCGAACACTCATCTCTTTGTAGAGGGCGTGTGCAGGACAGGGCGGACAGATTGGGGGAAAGGAAAGATCTTTACGGTACAAAGGAAGAGATCAATGGATATGGCCTCTCGCTGCATGCCCTCCTACAGGACATGATCACTCACCGGGATATTAAGGAAGGAAATTGTAGGATCGAGAGGGACGACACATTTCAGGGATAGGGAGATCACGGGTGGAATGAAAAGACTGCTGGATGGAGGGAAAGAAAGAGAGAGAGAGAGGGAAGAGGAGAAAAATTGGAATCATCAAAGCTTATGTCAAATGTGGTAAATGCATGAGTAAGGAGGATTTTTTTTGTTTTGCTCGATCTCCGTGGGAAATATCCACCGGGCTGTTTTTTTTAGAAACCACGTTATCTTCGTGTCTTAGAGAATAGTTCGTTAATTTTTCATCCAAGAGACATCATTGTGGATAAAAGATTCGTAAATTTTGGTTTCCGAAAATAGCCGTCCCGTTTTTTTTTGTTCGCCTGTATCCGTCGAACGGTAGCGTAAAAAATCTCCTTTTCATAGCTGCGATATACTTACATGCAACGGTGATTGGATGAACCACAGTTCGACCATTAGGAACTGTCACTTGCGTCAAGAGAATTTCTCCGCCGATTTACAGAGTAATAGTTCCGGAATTAACCAGATTAATGGATGATAATTAATTGCATGAACAGCCGCATCGCCGGAAATTTATATGAATTTATTCCATTTGCATTTACCGAGGTAATTTCGGTGCTTTTTACGATCGAATGCGTCCTATCAATTTCAATTAGCCGAATCGTTGTCGATCACTGTCAATTAACTTTCTGTCAGTCAAAAAAAAAAAGAAATATTCAGCCATATTATACGAATTGTACGTATTCACCCCCTACCCTCACCCAACCTTTTCAAACCATTTAGAGACGTTGCTGATAAAGGTGATTCCAATAGCGATGAAGCTGCTGGTAAAATCGTATCTGCATCTCGGCTGCAATAAGCATTGGCAATTCTCTCGTCGTTTGTTTTCAACCGTTCTATGGATACAGGAAATATCTCGATCTTTCATTGATACCAAAGTTGAAGAATCTAAATTTATACGTAGATATAAGCATCCCTTACTTTGTCCTACACATTTATTAAATATATTCCATGTTATTTTATTCTTTCCTCTTTAGAAAAATGAATCCCTTTCGAGGACGGATGCTTTGTGACCGGAATACCCATCTGGCTGTTTCCAACTCTTTTGGCAACCACTGGAGGCATTTTGGTTAACGCAGGAATTTCAGCCAAATGGTGAGCTGTACTATACTTAATTTTTGGAATAAATATTAGAGCTATGATTATTTAATTATAATAATACTTTGTAGATTATTTCTTAGAGTTCGTTGAGTCCTGAGATTTGCTTCACAGTTAAAAGGAGAAATTTTTCCTCAAATTCTTTATTTTTGCTTGGAAACACCACATTTAGGATAACGAACGAAAAACTACGTATTTCAAAAGTGAGCCAGAATTAAAAATATCTAGATGCGTGTCTAATTTATGTCGAATACATCCATTCACGCTAATTAAGCTCGCACATATGTTCTCAACTAGATTTCATATTCTTTCATCATATTTTTAAGGGTGTTATTTCAGTATATTTTGTTAATTCTAAATTAGGTAAGCTGGCATTAAGAAAATTAATAGCTTTAAAAACATGTTTATTATTTTTTAAGGGATTGTATAAGTTTAGGAGCGGGGAAAAAACACGCCACGTTTGATGCTCAATGCCGTTTACGCTTAAATCCACTGACCGTGAATCGTAACAACAATAGGAAACAAGGAAATGATGCCGAAATCGAGAGTTGAGTGCTTTTTTAGATTAGATTATTATTTTATATTCGAAACTTCACCCATTGCCATATTGCACCTCCTGGGAATCCCTGTGTTAATACCTCCGGAAGGGTTTTATTGAGGATTTTCGAAGGGCATGGCTTTTGCGTTGCAGAGCAAACAATGTCACTTAGCAAACCCGCGGTCGATGCGTGAGCGTACTTTCAACCGCACGGCCTGCGGCGTTCGCTGCGTCGGGTTATGCGGTGGCCGCGAGATGTCTCTAGTGAAGAGAAGGCCATTAGTTGATTGATGTGGAGTCGGCAGGTGGGGAAGAGCGGAGAATTTTTTCTCTGAAATACAAGAGCAGCGCAAACCGCGAAGACACGAAATCCATTTTTATTTCGGAAACGGCCGAACGATGATGTAGGTGGCGGAATGAAATCGGTTTTTATTTAACATTTGAGATTTGATTATTTATTTCCAACCTTATTCCTTCTTATTCTCTGTAGAAGCGCATTATTTCTAAAGTTGATGCTGAAAGAAACATGTTTTCGTCATTACAGCTGCTAATTCCTTTTCTTCTTTTATGTAATTCATATGTTCACGTAATGATTTGGAACGTTACAATCATAATCCTTGCCTGTTATGTTCCGTGACCTATCAGTGTGTAAATACTTTTACATTAGAAGTCGACAACTGGAATAAGTGATGAAACTTTTTCATTGGCCTTGTCATCCGAGTTATTATTCTTTGTGATCCAGTGTCGGGTAGCGACTTGTGCTTTATAAAAATCACCGTTTTAGAAAATACGTAGAAACTTTCGACTCCTTAACCTAAGATCCGTGCTATCCATTTTCCGCGAGTAGATATTTCTCATGCAATTGTCTTGTGTTTTTTTGACCTAAGTGTTTAAGAACAGGTTTGTTGCGTTATAAAAGAGTAGGACAAAATTTCAGCCTTCGAAGATGTGAATAATCAAATCGATTTCATTTTTAAGCCCCAATCAATGACTACGATTGCTTTCTTCGATTTTTAGTAACGTGTTTAATGGACGTTCCCTCTGTTTGCAATTGTTAATTTAGGTGTCACACTTACAAAGAACACCTCGAGAGCGAAACTCAAATGACTCCGTGAAAATTGATCCAAAAACTGCGTGAAATATGAATATCTTCGTTTGGAATAAATCAGTATTTCTCCACACAATTGGAGAAATCAGTATGTATTTGCGAAATTAAGTCAATATGAAGGAAATTTTAACAAAATGCGGAATTTTTATGAAACATAAGGAAAGTAAAGTGTAGGTAATATTTAAAATATAAAGCGTGCAAGAATACATACGTACATATGTACATCGTTTGATTGTATGGCGTATGAAAGTTCATCTCTTAAAAACTTTAACTGGAATTACTTGGGATAATCCTTTTTACTTTACTTTTTACAAAACGCGTCTTTATTTTGATTATTGTGTATGCAGGCAATATCCTCCTTTATTTGTCATTTTGTTGTTAAAATTTTATTTACTAAATTTGAGGCGGTTATTAGATTTTTTATACATTATGTTAGAATTATAATTTTAGATAAACGTTCTATTAAAACATCACCAAAATAAAGGCAAAATAAATCACGTTCCCATGGCAGTATCTTCTTTTATCTCTCCTTCTCTTCCATCTTCAAAGCAAAAAATAACCTTTTCTTTCCTCTTCTCAAATAAATTTTTACACCCGCTCATCCTCATCTCTCCAGTATTGAAGAGATTGAAGTGTGTGTCGTGGTATGGTCTTTTGGTGCCTCCAGGGCGTGGCTGACTTTTGTTGAGATTCGACTGTGGGTTCCATGTCTCTCTCATTCTCTCTCTCACTCTACGGGAGAGCTCGTATACTATATATAGTATATATATCTTTATATGTGTGTGTGTGTTATATGTGTTCCTCGCCGTGATGAGATTGGCCGTCCAGATGAGTGACTTGACCCTTTGGTCAAATTGCATTCTCCGTGGAGTGGCGCATTACGGGGAAAAGGGAGCAGGAAGGGAGGGGGGAGGGGAGGGAGAGGGCGGGGCGGGGCAATGGAGGGTGGAAGGCAAGGAGCGGAATGTGCAGGGGAGTAAGAGAGAGGGATAGAAGAGATTCTGGAGTGGTGTCCGTGTGGATGGGAGGACGAGATAAGGGGAGGAGAGAAGTGTGCTTGTGTGCGTGGGCGGATGTGAACTTGGAGAGAAAGGGGAAGGAAGGGAGGATAGGAAGGGGTGGGTAGGTGGCGGCGGAGGAAGGAATGGCCGTAAAAAGGGGTCGGTTTGGAGAAAATGAATGGGTTTGCTCTATATGGTTCCAATTCGGTAATTATATAGGACCGCCGTTCGATTCTTTATCCGTAAGATTCTCTGTCCATTGTCCTTTTTACTGTGTTTGACGGTCACTATAATTATCTATGGAGTAGATATTGGATATGTTCTACCAACGCATTTCGGTTTCAAGGGTAAGATTCTCGGAGAAAGAAAAATTACGGATGAGCATTAGGTCCCATTAAACTATCCAGACAAATGGAAGAAAAAATAAATCTTCCAGTTCTAATATATGAAGAAAATAACCTCTTCAAATAAATACATTTGTTACACCACAAAATATTTATTTCCATTTCCAGTAGTATAGCTGCAAAATCAATGACGCGAATTGGTTTGTTTATTCTTTTATTTTTCAGTCGAGTAGCTTAAATATATTCAAGAATCTGATACAAATAGATAATCTTGAATTTTTTAATGATAATAATAAATAAAACGTCTTACACTTTGTCCCTTTTAAAAGACAATGTTTATTTCAGCGAGCCATCACTGATTACGCTGTTTTGCATCCAAAATGCGCGTCTGATTTTTCGAACTTTCTATGACCATTGCACATTCCAAAATTATCTACTTGGTTCTTTTCCATTAAATGCGATCCTTAATTTTTTTATTTGTCGATACAACGATTCGAAAAATTCGCAAATATTAAATCCCCTTATTCCATGCGTAGGCAGAATAGGGGAAATGGTCCCTTTCACATTATTCGATACAGTCGTAAAATTGTCCCTCGTTCTTCGATCGGGAGTGAATATTTCAGAAGGTGGGAGCCTTACCTCTGTGATCGCACGTAACGAACGTTTTCATCTCGAAGGATGACGGACATGGCAACCTTTTAAAAACAGAGCATGTGGTCGATTGGGGCGATTTCGAGGGTTTTCGTCAGAAAAGACAAGAGCAAGAGAAGGGTTGTTCCGGGAAAAGTGTTTTCGAGAGGATTATCCGACGATTGAGTGTGAGAGAGAGAGAGAGAGAGAGAGAGCCAGTTATCTCTTGAGGTGGAGCCTCAGAAGATGAGAGGATGATGATGGACTATGGAAAGGGAAATGGATAGGGATGAAAGATTTCGACCTTCCTTTTCAACCTAAAGGGGCAGGAGATTATGGGATGGATGAAAACGATAGAGATAAAAGTGAGAGAAGGAGTGGAGGAAGAGAGGTAAGAAGAGGAGAGGGAAGAGATGGTATATGAGGAAACACCTGAAATTAGAGGAAGAAGAGCTGTACCGATATATTGCAATCGATATATTGCAATCGATATATAGCAATCGATATATTGCAATTGATGTATTGCAATCGATATGAAGGACGTGTACGTAAAGAAGAAGAAGAAGCTTTTATAGTAGTTTTGATAATAATGAAAGATGTAATTTTTTTTATCATTTGAGTGTTAGAGAGGCTTGTAAAACTAAGAACCTTCTACGATTTTGTAGCGAATTGAATGATTATATTAATTAAACGTGCATTCAAATATCTACTCGCTTAATTTTGGTTTAAACTCCATTATGTAATTGGCCTCGTAAGCTAGAACGGTGTAGTCGATTCAAACTTCTTACCATAACCGTTTTCACCACCTCTCTTAGAGTACATCGGAAGAGTCGGTGAAATCTTACGAGTTCGTGGAGTAGGTAAGTAGTTTCTTTTGACGTACGATCGGTGACGCGGACGTGATTTCAGGCGAAGAAACTCAATCAGAACCGCGAACGCGGATTCGACCGAAACTTTTCATCTCGTCCGCGAGTGCGATCAACCGCGCGATCTAATAATCTCCACTTCCGCGGCGCATACGAACGAGACACACACATACACTCTCTCTGTCTATCTCTGGTTCTCGAATACGACGCGGGTCTTCCTTTTTGACCTTTCTGATCACGCACGAGATCTCTCTCTCGCTCCCTCCTCTGTTTGACCTTCCTCCCCTTATAACACGCCTCCCGTTCCATTTTTATTGCTCCCGTGCAATCACTGGCGTGCATTCTCCCCATCCCCGACCGCCAACGCCCCGCCACCCTACCTCCACATCCACCCACAGAAACCAACCTCCTCAGCTGCACCCTGATCCGACCCCGATAGACGACGCCCTCCATTTCCAACCGCATTCTCCCTCCCCTACCCCCTCCCCCCCCTTTCCCCAACCCTCTCCGCCGCCTCCCGCCAACTCCTCCCTCTTAACTAGTTCGAAGGCGTGAGTGGGCACACAACCCAGAGAGATGACGAGGGGAAGATGAGTAATGCTGTCCGTTATATATTGGAGGGATGGAGGTGGGATGGGTAAGAGGGTGCGAGGAAGTGGCGTGGAGGAAGGAGTTAGGAATGGATGGGGTAGGAGGGTGGTGTGGGCTGGTAGGATGAAGGGGAGCGGGGTATGGAGGGAAAACGAAGAGGAAATGGAAAAAAATAAGAGAGAAAGAAGGGTTGGGAGAGGAGAAACGTGGAGGGAGGAAGCGAATTGATAGGAAAAAGGAGAGAGGACGGGAGAGAAAGAGAAGGGAGAGGGGCGCTTAGGAGTGAAAAAGGAGAAAGGAAATTGAGACCGTTTAGTCCCTCCTTAAGCCTAAGCATTTTTCGTATAAAATATGTCGTTATATTAAAATATTCATATAAAAAGTTGATTAATTAAATGGACAGGAAAGAAAAAAATTATTTCAAAAAACTTCATTTAAAACCGTTTATTTATTTCACAGTGATGCGAACTGATTTTCGGCACTTAGCGCGTCGTCAGGTGAGAGGTTATAACGATTCCAAACTTCGAAAGTTATTTTTATGGTTGATGTCATTAGCTTGAATATTATTGGGTAAAAAATGCGAGGAAAAGAGGAAGAAAGAAATGAGATAATAAATAATAATGATAGCTGGTAGAGAACCAGAAATAAAGGTGGATAGCTTGGTGAATAAGAAAAGAAAAGTAAAGATGGAACAAGAGAAAGAATAGGAACGACGGATAGAAAGTGTGGAGACGAGGTTATTCAGAGCGAGGCAGAGGGAGGAGGGGGGGAGGAAAGGGAAAGGAAATGGAACGATGGAAAGGGCCGAGGCAAACGGATGAATAAAGGTAGAAACGTAATCGATAAGCGGGAATTGGACGGAAAATGGGGACAAGCTGCAGAGAGATCACTGGGACCGCACCGCGTTATTAGTCACGCGAGATGGCCGCCCTCGCATGCATCCATGTCGCTCATGGTTATCGCTTTTGGTTTTCTTTTTATACGTGTAGCGGTGGTGGCGCTCGGTTCTTCCGATGCACGTAGCGTCATTTACCTTTCGTGAGAGGAGGTAATCTCACTTCGGTGTTATTGTTCGACGATAGCATTTGTGGGATTGTCTTTCTTCTCGCCGAGGGGGTCGCGGGTTTATATCCCATCAGTGAGGAAAGGAGGTGATTTTTCACGCCCGTCGCGAGATCTAGTTAAGTCATTCTCATGTGTCCTTTAACAGATTCGAGAGATCGGAATTGGAACGGAGAGCTATTTGTTTTGTTTAGAGAATGGCAAGTGCATGAGATTCAGAGATGAATTCACGGCATAAATTTCCACATTCACTTTATGTGCATTCGATGCAGTCTAAAATGTTTGCCAGTGACCGAGAATCTCCTCGGAGATAAAAATCCGTGAGCAAGAACCGCCGATGAATGGGATAATGGATATTTTTTCGATTAATCGATTAAGTCAGATAATCCATCTTCAGATAATTTACAAAGTTAATGGCTCGTTATCTTACCTATTAATGTATGTAATATTACGCAGTTTGTTTGAAATAGGTAGAAAAACGTCATCTGGAACCTTTTTTTTATATTTATGAAAATAAAGTCGTTATTTTTCTTGAAAGAGGTATAAAAAGCAAAATTTGAAATGTCTGTGTAATTTCAATGTAAGTGGAAAGGAACACTGCTTCCACAAATTGAGTAGAAAATTCTGTCATCCTAAAAAATGATTTCGTGCATTTACCATGACAATTCATCACGAATAAGCCACTTGTTATTGTTATGCGGAAAAATCAGTTGATGTTCTTGTGTTCATGAAA
The DNA here is from genome assembly GCA_036926305.1 of Uropetala carovei. Taxonomy (NCBI): domain Eukaryota; kingdom Metazoa; phylum Arthropoda; class Insecta; order Odonata; family Petaluridae; genus Uropetala; species Uropetala carovei. Next base: position 11,033,524 of record JAXCHB010000004.1, read on the forward strand.
TATTTTATACTTCGATGTGTTGTAGGTGCTCGTCATCATCATCATAATCAATCTCTCCGTAGACAGATCCATGATTATTATAGGTTAAACTTGGTTCTCCACAATCTCTGCTTTCCACAATATTCATTTCTTTTTTTATCAGCCTTTGCCTTTCCCTCTTATTCCTTCCAGTTTTCCTTCTAACGCGCCTTTCATGGTGCTCTCTCTTCTCAGGTGATATAAGATCCCGTTCGCCTTCCTCTTTCTTATAGTCTGTATAAGCATTTCACTTCTCTCCTATATGTTTTTAGTATTTCCTTGTTTTTCCTCATACTATCTGTCCATTTATCTTCGGCATTCTTCTCCATGCCCACGCTCCGAAGCTTTCCAAGTATCTTATATCATTTTTCCGGAGTGTCCATGATTCTGATCCATTAAAAGCGATACTCCATACGTAGCATTTTATCAATTTCTTACGTATATCATCCTTTATTTTCCCCGTCAGAAAAAGATCCTTTCTTATGAAAACAACTACATATATGTTGAAGCGAAAGTTTTTCACCTGATTAGATATCTTGCTCGCTGTGGTGACTTTTTCTTTGTTTTCCAGTGATTAAATCATTAAACATATCTCCAGTCACTTATAACGCACAAATTCAGAAAATTTGTACGTTTCTGTTATCGTAATAACATCGCGCCATTTCTCACTCAACGATCGATCAGCAGAAAAAGGCAGAAGACAAAAATGGCTACTTGAACGCAATTACACGAAGTAAACAAAACCATCGATGATGATACCACATTAAATTGTTTATCTTGTATCCGTGTCCTTAATCCAACATTCTAGTTAAAAAAAAAAGATCCAAATGCCCGGAAAAGAAATTTACATTGTGAAATCGATCGAAGGAAAGTAAAGGAAATTTTTCATCCTTTAAGAAAAGGAAATCTAAATGGAGCGAAGGTTGAACGTCGGAAAATAATAGGTTAATAAATGGAAAAAAGAATCGAATCTGAAATTCATAATGGAAGAAGGAAGAAAAAGATGAGGGCGAAAGTGAGTGGAAACGATAATATATATATGTATGTATGTATGTATAAATGGCATATAATATACGAAAGTGTCGAGGATTCCATTGGACGGAGGGGAAGCGAAAGTGGGATGGAGGAGAGAGAGGGAGGGAGAGGCGGGTGAAATAGGGGGAGGGGGGGAGAAGAGACGAAGGGGAAGAAAGGGGGTGAAATGGAGGATGGAAAGGGAGAAAAAAGGAGTAAGAAAGGAGGAGTAGAGCACAGGGAGGCGAGGATGGAAAGGGAGTGGGATAGGGGGAGAGATAAGAGAGAGGAGGATGGAGTTGGTACGGGAGCAGGGAGAGGAAGAGGGAGGGAATAAACGAGATGGAATGGAATTAGGGAGGAGATAGAAAGACATGAAGGAAAGGGAGGTGGAGAATAGGGAGGGAAAGTTTAAATTAGTAGATTGATATAAAAGAAAAAAGCCCGAATGTTTGGGTGGGTCCTCCTTTTACTTCTTCCGAAGAGATATTCCTTTCCTGCTTTTCTCTCTCTCTCTCTCTCCAGAGGTATGTACTTTTCCATTTCCTCCTGACTCCAGCAGGGGGAGATCCGACTCCTTGTAGACGCCACACCCTTCTAATAACCGTCCAAAGGGAAAAAGCGACCTCACCCCTTTGTGTGTAACTATGGTTAACCACGCAAGCGGAAAGAAAGGGGGGTGAGTGTGGCGACCCCGAAGAGGGCGGTAGGAGGCGGAAGGATAGGAGCCCATTCCCAAATTGGGTGATGATTACACCGGAAAATTGCCTTTTACTTTTTGAGTTGTGCCTTCGCTTTGACTCGCATCTCGAGATACCGAGGGGGTTGGTTATCTCCACTTTTGGGGAAAAAAATCGTATCGAGGTAACAAGGCGTGCACAGTTCTTCTTGTGGATACGTCCCTCTCCCACTGCGTTCCTTGTTTGAAACAAAACGAAGCGTATATCGGGAAAGCATTCACGCAGACATATTAAATATAAAAATTAATTTATCGAAGAGAATAAATGTAAAATTACAATAATATTAATTTCGGTTATTTTCGTGAATTCCCAAAACTGAAATGTCAAGTCAGTCTCGTGGTTGGTACCAAACTGATTGTGAAGATTACTCCTGTAAGGTTCATTTTTGGAGGCAAAGGTCACTGATTCAACACTGAAAACGGTTGCTCTGTAATTGGAATGTTTTCCTGGCCAATTCATTTGAAATTGTAGCTGTCGTTTCTATCATATTAATTCATTAATTATTTTCCCTTTGAGTATCTTATGATAGTAGTTGATGGATTTTCGAAAGAAAATGTTCTCAACACGCTCAGTATTATAAATAAATGGTATAACTGAAAGGAAAATTACACTTGGATAATTTTCATATTTAATTATAAACAGTTTTCAGCCGAAAAATTTATCAGGGAAGGTATTTAAAAATCAAAACATTTCGTCATTCCTTCAGACGCAAGGGATCATTTCTCGCAAATAATTTGAAATAATTTTTAAACACTTCCTTAGTCAAGCAAATATGGTGAATCGGTCGAGGAAAAACATAAAATAATGTTTGCTATCATTCGAGAGTGAAACAGATAACATGTTCCTAAGCAAAGCACCTGACTCACCAAGCATGCAGTGATAACCACATCTATAAAATATTATTCTACATTGTTACTATTTAAAGAAAAATATTGGAAAAATATTGTATTTTAAACGGCAAATTTTGCTTTGGAAAAAAAACCGAAAAGAGCATTTCGGACAACACATTTTATAAGAATTAGTCTACCTCCTTTCGATGGATCCAAATTGGCAATTTGGTAAGTCCTTTGCCACGATCCCGTTTCATTCGCTTCCTCCACTTTTTCCTATAGAGTGAATGGAAACATTTTATGAGCCTCCTCCTCCCTCACCCTTCCACACCAATTCCCCTCCACCACTCCTTCCCTGATGCGCCTCAAATAAAAATGATAGAATGGAAGGCGTGAGTGCGTGGGCGTCGGGACAGCCAATACCGGAATCCGAATGCGCGCCACTTTCCAATTCGAGATTTCTATTATTCGGCGGCGTCGGACGCGACGCCTTCCATCCAGATTCAAGTCAGATTATCCTCTCCTCCTGCTCCTCAGGAGAGAGGCAGCACTCCATAACCAACATTGGTTTTCCAATCCGAAACTCTCTCTCTCTCCATTCCTCCGAGCCGAACTTATGGCAGATATCTCCACCCCCCCCTTCCCCTTTCACCCTCCTCCTGCAGCTCCTCCCCTCCCTCCTTCGAATCCTTCAACTCCTCCACAGGCCTTAGCCTTTCCATTCCACAACTCTGCAAATACGTTTCCAGCCATGCGCCCTATCTTACTTCCCCCACCCACCCCCTCTGCTCCGCCCAACACCCTCGCACTCCGAACTATTTCGACGTTCTCGTTTCCCTTCTCTATTCAGTTTCTATGCCATATTCGTCCCTTATCTCCTCTCCCCCCTTCTCTCTCTCTCTAAACATATCTGAAGTTTAATGCCGTTATTCTCGCCTTTTCTATTCGAGCTTTGTTCGGCTTGACCTTACTTTCTGCACTCCCGTTGAAAATCAGCCCTCCGTCTCTCATCCCCTTCATCTTAAAAAAAAAATAAAGAAATCCGTGATTTTTTCACTCGTATTTCTTGTTAAACCTATCAGAATTCATTCTAGTTTTCATCAATCACTCCCTATACCAATCGAAAATCTGATAACTTTACAATTTCTTTTTGCCCTCGCTCAGACGAAAACCAAATCTTGTAGAAACACAGCATTTCGCTTAAATCATAATTTTATAAGATCCGCCGCCCCATATCTCTCACATTTACCACTCCCAATCTCTTATTCCAGTGATTCGAACAACCCAAACCCAATCTCTAAACCCTCTTACATAGCTCTTCCACAGATGTAGAGTCCCGAACTTCCCACATCGTCCAACCCCTTCTTCCTTTTCGTCCCTTCCTGTTCCCTCTCTCTCTCTCCCCCCCCCCTTCCTCCCCCCCCGTAACGCCTCCCACCATTCCCTCCCAAGCGACTTATCCTTCCCAAGGATACATCCGGCTTCCAACACACTCTCAGCTTCCGCGCCCGATTTCAAGGGAAAAGCAAAATAAACCGATACGCAATCCATTTGAGGCCATCTGCCACAGAATCCCCATCCCATCGGACCCACTTTCGCTTTCCTATAACTCCCATACACACTCTGCTCTTCTCTCATCCTCCCCCATCTCTCTCTCTATCTCCTATGTATCACTCCCTCCATCTCTCTCTCTCTCTCTCTCTTGTTCCTCTCTCTTTTTTCACTTTATTTCCCCGTTTCCTCTGCACTTCTCTCTTCCTACCCTTTCACTGTCCCTTACTAATTTTCTTTCCTTCTTCGTCAGTCAATCATCCCTCTCCTACCCTCTTCCACTACGTTCTCCCTTCCCCTCTCACCCTGCCTCTTCTTCTCCCCTTTTCCTCTTTCTCTCTCCCTCTCTTTCCTCTTCTTCCTCCCTCTCTCCCTACCTCTCTCTCTCTCCCCCTCCTCCCTCCCCTCTCTCCTTCCTCCAATCTTCCTTTCCCTCTCTCTCCATGTGTCTATCTATCTATCCTTCAACTTCTTGATCTCAAACTCTCTCTCATTCCTCTCCGCTCTCTTTCTCCTCCTCCCTCTTCTCTCCCCCTCCTCATTTCCATATCTTTCTCTCTGCCTCTCTTCCTCTCTCTCTCTCCACTACTCTTCCCATCTCTTCTCTCCTCCTTCGTCTCCCTCACTCTTCGCTGTTTCTCTTTCCCTTCTTTCCTTGTATTTTCTTTTCGAAGTTTTCCTTCCTTTTCCCTATCATTCTCTTCCTCTCCTTACCTTCTACCTTTTTATTTAAAGAATGTCTATGGTGCCATCTCTTTAAAAATAAAAATCTTTTCCCTTAACAAAAACCGAGTCAGATTCGGCTTTTTTCATACCGTCCGGAGTCATTTCTCCCTTTTCTACTTTCTTTTGACGTTCTTATCGATGCTCTTTTTTCACTCTCTCCAGCTCACTCGAACGCACACGCACACACACACACATTGACACGCACACATTCTCCAGAGGGGGACCCTTCCTCGAGAGAGGTAGCAGAGTGAGGCAGAGAGAAAGAGAGGCGCTGTGGAAATACTTTTCGTTCGAAATGTTTGGTCACGGAATCGCTTCCTGGAAGAGATATACTTACACTTCTTTTCCCTCAAAGTCGCCCGTTGTATTTTTCAAAGGACCTACACGAGGCGAGGGATTTGTGTCATTCGATGAAGGAATTGATTTTATTTTTTCGGCGTCCGAGTAAGAAATGGCGGATTATTTTTACGTGGCTGTGGGAAGTCTCGAGGATCTCTCACGTGATTGATCGGTAAAAGTGGCGTCCTTGTTTGTTCTCGGTTTTTAAAGTTGAACGGGTAAAACAAGTAGTCAAAGCGGTGATATTGCTAATTAAACATTATAACGTATTCATTTAGCTTTTATCTTTCCTTTGGTATTTTCATACTTAATCTTCTTTAAATTCATATCTTATTATCAATGTGTATCTGTAAAATTACTTATTTAGATCTTTACAATTCTAATTTTAATCTCAAAAACTTTAAATTTATTTAAAATATATATGTTCATGGTTTATCACTATAAACTTTTTAAATCATTTAAAGTGATTTTACGTGTGGTGAACCTATATAAATCCATTCTCTTATAACTTCAACTATTTTTATGGGCTATTTTAAGAGAAATATTATTGAATTTTATGCTCTCCAATTTAATAGTAGCAGATAAAGTTATCTTTTAAGAATTGATTTAACAAAAATAAGTTTGTCAGTCAAAGATAAAAATAATAAAGATATCTTTCAGCTTTCTCCTCAGTGTTTCATAGGGGAAATTCATATGCGCATCCTCGATGGATATGGCCGTTTATATGACTACTGTGAAATGGTTTGCGGCTGAATCTCTCAAATCTACAAAATTCTCTTATTTGTAATTTTGGTTTTTCTAAATGTTACGTTGCAATTTTTATTATAAATTTTACATTTTTTTACTGCAGTTCAGAGCACCGTATCTCTCCGTTATTTACAGAAATAAAAAATCTGATGTGGCCAACACATGGCTTTCTTCATATTTGGGGTATAGATATTTAAATTATTATGAATAGCATTATGAGGCAAAATTATCATTTCGTATCGTAAAAGAATACAGTCGTCCTTATTGCCGTAAAATAAAGGTATATTTTGAATATGTTTACAGAATTCACCGCTACATGGTGCTGGCGCTGTATACTGAAAATTACGAATTAAGTTGAATATCTCCGAAATGGATGGTTCCACGCAGATTTGTTTCAAACAAAAGTTGGAAGAAATATTATTCTCTACAACTTTGGTCCTCACGAAGATCACTAATAACTACGTTTTTAAGGAGATATTTGACGGAAACCGAAAAAACCGGTTATTTATCAATAATTCCTAATAATAACTGCTATGGAAAATTGTTTCAAATGAAAGTTTTAGGAAATTACATTCTCTATAACATTAGCATAGAATTGTATATACAATAATGATGCATTATCGGAGTAATATCGCAAAAACAGAATCTGGTTTCGAATAAACCTCGACTTTCGGTTAACCGTTATTGTCCAAAAACTAATCAGTTCTTTGTACTCATGCTAAAGTGTTATATATGAAGTTTAGTAACGATATGGCAAGTACTTTTTGAGTTAGAGCGCCCACAATCACATACACCCACAGAAATCATTCCGAAAATAGTCTAAAGGTATTCTATGGACCTCAAAACGTGTATTTCCGTTGAAATTTCGAAGTCGATTTTTTTCGTGATCAAAATACTTTCCCTATACTACGTTTGGAGAAAGTAAAAATCAACCTACGAGTTTTTATTTTCTGGAAGCGATTTGAAATGGAATAAATTGTAACATTTAATAATTTTTCTGGGTCATTACACATAAAATAGAAAAAATATTCCAGCGAGTCAAGGACAAGATATCTAAGAGATTTACTAAAACTAAAATAGTGCCTTTTTTGGGTAAAGAGGGTAATATTATCCTACGTGTAAGCGATAGAGTAAAGCATCCATAAAAGTGGTGTTTCGCGCAGTAGTCCGAGAAATTCCGCCGCTTTATCGACGAAACATTTCATTCCGCCCGCATATTTGGAACTTTCTTTCGTCCGTTCCTGGCATTCTTGGCCGTCCGCGGAATTCAAACGCTTTACTTTAATATTGCGACTGCGAGTACCGCGAAAACATCATTCGCCGAGACACTAAAAGCGATAACGGATAAAAATAACCCGGCTCTTGCCTCGCCGTAGCGTTTTCTTTTATTTTATCCTTGCAAAATCCTACCTCGACGGGAAAAGAAATGCCCCACGAATATAGCGAAATGATAGGCGTGCGTTACGTGTACTCTACTCGCGTAATTCAAAAGAAAAGAGTTCGTTCGATGACTCGCGAGCTCGGTGAAGTGATGACCAATCACGACTAAAAAAAATCTGATGTGGCCAACACATGACTTTCTCCATATCTGGGGTATAGATATTTGAATTATTATGAATAATATTACGAGGCAAAATTATTATTTCGTATCGTAAAAGAAGACACGTCCTTGTTGCCGTAAATCACGTATATTTTGAATGTTTACAGAATTCATCGCTACATGGTGTTGGCGCTGTATACTGGTATTAAGATAAAGCGAAATATATCCGAAATGGATGGATCTATGAAAATTAGTTTCAAACAAAACTTGGAAGAAATATTATTCTGTACAACTTTGGTCCTTACGAAGATTACCAATAACGATGTTTTTAAGGAGATATTTGACGGAAACCGAAAAACCGGTTATTTATAAATAACTCCTAAAAAATAACTACAATAGAAAATTGTTTCAAATGAAAGTTGTAGGAAATTACATTCTCTGTACCTTTTGTATAGAATTGTAAATACAATAATGATATTTTAACTAAGAAATATCGCAAAAACCGAATCGGGTTTCGAATAAACCTCGACTTCCGGTTACCGGTTATTGTCGAAAAACTAATCAGTTCCTTAAGCTCATGTCAAAGTGTTATATACGAAGTTTGGTAACGATATGGCACGTACTTTTTGAGTTAGAGCGCCCACACTAACATACGCACACACACACACACATCATTCCGAAAATAGTCTAAACGTGCTCTAGGGACCTCAAAACGTATTTCCGTTGAAATCTCGAAGTCGATTTTTTTCATGAATACAATACTTTCCCATTACTACGTATGGAGAAAGTAACAAGTGAGCATCTCTTTTTTTCTTCGGGCTCTTCCCTTCCTGCTCCTCTTTTCGACTCTCTTTCTCTCTCTCGCCCTCTCTCTCTCCCTCTCTCTCTCTCTCTCTCTCTCTCTCTCTTCTCGCGTTCTTGTTACATTTCTAGAGACTTATTTTTTATCTTCTTCATCTCATGTGCACACACGCACGAGGCAGAATAGGACACAACTACACTTATAATGTTTTCGTCCTTTTTTTCTGGAAAAAATAAATGCCTCCCAATCTCAGATGTATCTCATTTTTCGCCGTAAAGGATGGGAGTGTCTGCTTAAAAAATGTTGTTCTCGAGATAATTTATGTTTGCTACGATTCTTTGTTTATGTGAGTGCTTGTAGCTTTCAGTTTTTCGTCTTTAAGGACATTATTGATCTGTGCGATATTGATTTACCTGCCCTCTATGTTTTATTTATAGGGAGTCTGTCGTCTAAATCGTTGATACAGCAACCGTAATCTTAGGATGGATGTTCTTCTATAAGGCTTCATTTTATAAATTTGCGTATTAATATGAATAAAATATACAAAAAATTATTGTTAGTACGGTGTTAAAAATTTGCAACACGAACTAAATTCGTTATTTCATTAACTCTGGCGGTGATATTTATGTAGCGAAACCATAGCTCATTTTAAATTTTCCGGTAACATTTTTCCGACACGACCAATTCAACTTTCACGGGCATTTTTGGTCTCTGAGTGCTAATAAAATGGACATAATGAAGGGGAAAAAAACAGATTTGTAAAATATAATGTAAATATACCCTTTATTACGGAGTTGCTGGAAATTCTCCGTTCTTATAAAAGGATGAATGTTATTGTTTTATAAAACAAAATTTCCTGTTCAATTATATGCGATATTATCATATCCGTCCAACCTCATGTATTCCAGAGCAATTTAAATTTAATTATTGACATTCATTTAAACTGTTGAAATTAAAATGCAAATGATTGAAATTGGTTATTTACATTGGAACCGGAAGCATAGATGAAATTAACAGCACCAAATAAAATATTGGGAAAAAATTACCTCAGAAAGCAGTCTCGACGAAAAGTTTTATTATTTCATTTAAATGAACGAGAAATTACTTGAAAATGTTTCAGTCTCTTCGAATCACGCTATAATCTTTTAAAAATCAGTATGAAATTTCTTAATTGGTTAGCATAAGCAACTCAAGTGTCTAATTTATTTATTATCGTATTAAACAGTGATATGGTGATAATTTGTAATCATTGATTCTAATATGATCCTTCTTGAACATGAGGGGTGAAAAATGAAAAGTACAATTTCCTGATTAAGAATTTATAGTTAATAATATGAGTAATATCATTTTACGACATTATTTATATTTTGATAGTGTACATTTTTGAGAAGAAAGTAGTATTATGCGCTAGCGAATTCTCCACCTCGCTGGCATGTAGCACATACGGTAAATTTTCGCTAAAACGAAAACATACCTATTCCCTGGGAGACATACCATGGGCTCATTCTAAAATTCTTGTTTATTGTCAGATATTTCGTGATGTTATTAATTTAAAGTTGTCAGTTATTTACAGTGATGTGCAAATGACAGCCAGTATGTTAAACGAATGTTATGAAGTTTCATTTAAATAAATAATTGATATTTTTATGTGATATTGATAAATTTTCAGCGGTTTACGCATGCCCAAAAAGTTTATTATAACGGTATTTTTACGTATTTTCATTGAACCAACCGTCCTCAGTTACTCTATAATTTCGCGTAGTTTCAAAATTTAAACAGATTTTTTCATCACGCTGTCATTTAAAATCACATTGAATCACAAAGCTTTTATGGGAGATTTAAGTATGGGAAATTTCTTGGGTATAGGTATACCTATATATACAATGGAACTTCTAAAAGCCGAACCTCAAGAGAAACAGAAAATAAAATCGAGTTATAGAAGAAAAATAACATGAAATAGATTTTGTCCTGTAAAATGAATTCATGTCGAATTATATACGTTCGACTTAGAGAAGCTCGACTGTATATATAGCAATATATTATAGATATATGTATATCTATACGTATATATAGCAATATATTATAGATATATATCTATACGTATATGTATACGTATATACAGACTCGCTTGGCCTGAGTATTTACGTTCCAGTTTCCGAAGAAGGTCCTCCCCCCTTCGCGATCCAATCCCCATAGCAGAAATCCACCCACCCTTTTTCGGACTACCCCGAGAGCTGCCACCTCGCTCCATTAAACCTCCCCCTCCCTTCCCCCTCCCCTCCCTTCCCCCTCCCTTCCCCCTCCCTATGAACCTTCCATCCATCCAGCAGCTACTCCATGCGATCCCTCCCCACCCCACCTGGTAGCGAGTGAGTATCCTTGGAGCCTTTAAAGGTTTCGCTTTGCCCACACTCCTCCTGCAGCAACCCGCTTGCCCTCTCTCAAACCGAGACACCGCACTCCGTTTGTCAACTGTCACTCCCGAGAAATGGTTTTCTCTCCTCCTTCGGAGTGGGGATGGATTGGCGCTAGTGAAGAGAGAGAGAGAGTCAGAAAGGGTTTTCGCGAAGTAGGTATGTAGTGTGAGTGTGAGGGAAGGAACGGAGGAAAATCACAGCGCGGTGCATGTCGGGATGGGGAGGGGTGTGGTCGGTCTTCCTCTTCGATGTTGATGGATGAGGTGGTTGCCGGCTGTGATCTAGATCGACTGGGGACTAGGGGCAGCGTGTTACTCCCTCTATCTAACACTATCCTACACACGCATCAATTATGTGTATGTATTACTGAAACCTTCTATTCCCATTTTAATAACATGCATTATTCTTTACGAAAATTGTAAACAAATTAAACGTGTCATTCTTTTATGTCGTCTGCAAAGATTTTCAAAAGCCAGTATTTTTTATCGAGAATCATAAATTTACCGAATGTTTAGGGACAACATAATTCATGAGTAGAAACATAATTTATCATATGAGCAACTATTGTCATATTAATTCTACTACTCGTATTCAGTAAGTTTTTGGCGCTCTCATCCCAAACTGTGCTATCCAAGGTCTTACTCTTCATCATTTCCTTTCCTCCCTCTAATGCCCAATGTTACTTTATATCAACCGAGGAGTTATAAACTGCTTTATAATTTTTCCTTTAATCTAACCGTTCTCGTTGAATGCGAATTTCTTTTACCATATTTAAAAAGCCGATTTCTTGAAGGTGATAAATTATACCATTTAAAACCGAAAGACTTTTAAAAAATTCATTCATAAGTGAAGTAAATCTCATGTTTGTCTTTTAAAAATCGAATAATATGATCAGCAGATCCTCAATGGTAGTATACTAAAATATCATGATCATAGGTAGACTGTCCGTAGACAGGTCCGTTATTATCCATGGCTAAACTTGGTTCTCCATATACTCCTAATTTCTGCAGTCTCCTTCATGTCTTGATAGCTCCCTTTCAAGTCGTCTACGAGCTGAAACCTTTTCCTACCTCTTTCTCGTTTTCCATCCAGTTTTCCTTCTAGCACTTCTTTAATCATGCTCTCTCTCCTCAGGTAATGCCCAATCCAGTTCGCCTTCCTCTTTCTGATAGTCTGTATAATCTTTTACTTCTCTCCTATTCTTCGTATTATGTAGGTCTTCGTTCTTCATCCTATCTGTCCATTTTATCTTCAGCTTCTCCATGTCCTTTAAAGTGTATCATGTAATTATTTGTGCTTTATTATTAAACGCAACGTCATTTTTTTTAAATTGCGCGAATTTTTTTGTTCTTACGTTACATTTTAATTCTAATTTCTTTTCAAATAAACGACTGCTTGATTCCGAAACGAATTGCGAGTTAAATACATATTTTTCGCTTCCTCCCTCCATCTCATTCTTCCATTCAAACCCTTTCACACCACGGCTCAATGAAAATGATTTTTTTTGGAAAAGCGTCGCGAGCATTATCCTTATTGGAGAACCGCTCGGTGGAAAAGGACTATCGGATTAAAATAAAAAAAAACGAAAAATATCATCGACGCACCATCGCTTAATTTTTTCTGCATTCAAAACCGAACAATCTTTCTTCTTCGTGAATACGAAACCTTTCAATAGAGTCCGAACAAAAAACTCGACACTTTAATGTCATGAAGAAAACATTGAAAGTCTATTGTTGGAGCGACATTTCCGACGCGCGTGAGGTTCGTCTGTACGAGTAAGGGCAGAAGACATGGAGATCCCCGTCGCCCTCTTACCTACGGAATGGGAAAGGTTCAGCTCCGCCGGTTCATGACCACCGTTTCATAGCCGGGCCCAGATCAATGCCTGCCGGTTCATCGACGGGCGCTTCTTAGCCAGTATGGATATACCGTAAAACCTGCGTGGTGCGGAAGGGACCGGTCAATTTTTCCGTATTTCGCTTAGACAAGTTAAAATATTTTACGCACCTTTTTCTTTTTAGTTGATTTTAATAAGAAAATTGCAAAACTTCCGTGGCAACGAGCTCATAGCCAGTATATAAAGTGCTAGTTTCTTTAAAAGCTGATATAGGCAACCTTTTTTATTTTAAGAGATATATGTATAGTTCCGGAAGTAAATTTGTAGTATTTTCGGTAATTAAGACAAATATGAAAGAAAAAAACATTTCGTTTCCAAAATGTCCGCTGTCGAAAAGTAATATTTTTAAATGGGATTATGATATTTCTTTTATCTTTTTTTGACGCCATCTTTCATTCTAAACCTAATAAATTAAACTTATTTTAGTAAGAAAGTTACAATTTCCAAGTCATTTTCTATTTTTTATTGCAAATTAGTTCACAAAATACGAGTCATCATTTAAATACCTTTTGTTATTTATCCTATATTGAGCATACCTATGTTCAGAATTATTGGCTATATATATATATACACATATACATATACACATATACAAATGTGCCTCTCCAACACCCCAGCGGCTCTCCTTCCGGTAAGTGCGCACTGGGTTTCCTTCAACACCTAGTTGCCCTAAATATCCACATTTACCTTTCCTCTTCCGTAAGTTTATATATATATATATAAGTAAATAGGGGTATACAAATTATTAGGCACTTACAGATGAGCTAGAAACTTGAAATTTGGTAAGTAGGTCTTGTGGCAAAACCGACCAGAAAAATCAAAAAATATAGGGAAAATGCATGCAAAAGAGAGAGAGAGAGGACTCTCGGAACAGACAGTGATACCGAGTCCCCTGAAGGTAAGCGTGTTATTATAATAGATACATTAATTATGTAAATACATTTTTAGACCTATGTAATTTCACTTTTCTTTCGAAAAATTAATTAACCAATCTCAAAGCAATGTATTTTACCATTAAAATGTTAAGCAGCATATCACGTAAACATTTCTTAAAAAGCAATTAATTGACATTGAATAAAAACGACAAAATATTTAATAGAATAAAATTTTAGAACCTTGCAATTTCACTTAATTTCGCTTAATGGCATACTTGTTTATTTAAATTTGTTGCTGTGAATACGGCTAAGAATATGAAAGCCGTAATGAGCCCGTATAGATAAGAACAACGTCAAAATATTTTATAGAATAAAATTTTATAACTGTGTAATGGACCCGTATAGATAGTTCGTAATGGGATTTCTAATACCTTGTTAAAAGGCAAACGGACCTTCGTGTACTTAATCAGGATTTCTCCCACTCTTCCCCTTACGCCTCCTCCCCACCTTCGTAATGTAAATTTGATAATTGATTGCATTTTACTATACTTTTATAAACATATCGAACCACCATTAAAACAAACATTAGTTCAGAATGCAACATGTTCAATTGCTTATACATCTGCTTAATTGTTTATACTACTGGTGTTAGTATTTGTCTTACAATAGTTTACATATATACCTAGTTGGTGGAACATTTTACCCATTCACTAATATATAAATCTGGTTTAATTGTTCATAATAGTAATGGTAAAATTACCATATTGAATTGTTTATACTGTTTAAGTTATTTCAAAATGCTACCCGTTAAATTGTTTAAAGTAATTCATGGCGGTAAACATCATTGAAAAAGTTACAGGTGGGGCTTTTGTCGCTTTTTTACGAAATGGGGCTTTTGTCGGGTGGTGCATTTGTCGTGGATCCAAAAGAAATAGTTAGGAAATTATATATTTAAAGTTTAATATTTTCAATTTCAATATTATTGTAATTTAATTCAAATATTAATTATTAAAGGAGCCCCGACTCACAGATAGGTCGAAAGAACAATACGGCCTTGCCAAATTTCAAGTATCTAGCTCATATGGAAACGCCTTATAATTGCAAACCTCGTATAGGGCAATAATGGGGTAAAACAGCCCCTTAAAAATTGTTTTTTATGTTATCCGATTTTCTCCATAGATTGTGACCAAAAGCTAATAGTTTTGCCAAATTTAAAGTCTCTAACTCATTTGAAAGTGCTTCATAATTTTTATCCTTGTACGGGGAAAAATGGGGCAAAATGTCCCCGAAAAATTGGAATTCATATAATATTGGATTTTATCCATCGGTTGTAACCGAAAACCTCTCATCCTGTAGCTGATATGGAACTGCCTCATAATTTTTGTCCTCGTATGGGGCAATAATGGGGCAAAACAGCTTCAAAAAATGAGGATTATATCAATGTCGGATTTCTTTCATTGGCCGTAGTTTAATGTTCATAGCATTTATACTATAATAGTCCAGGTCTGTTGGTTGGTTGGTTGGTCACGCTTTCACGATGGCCGATATAGAGCGTTTTAACAAACTTCCCTAATAGGTAGAAGATTGAAATTTGGTAAGGATGCTTGATTAACATATTTTAAGGTAAGACGAAAATAAATCTCCAAAAAAGTCCTGGGTTCGTCTCCAAGGAAGACATTTCTATTTTCCGTAAGGTAACATGTAAAAATCAACTTTTTGATGTGCAGGCTTTCATTGTTTTGGAAATTAAAATAAGAAGGAATTAACCTACGATCTTCGGATCTGAACCATTTTGAAGAAAAAATTACAAAGTTTCTTATTCTGTTCATCGTTTTCCGCATACAATTCTAAATCGCTCATGTTATACGTTTAATTCACATACTTTGTGGAAATATTGCCATTTTAACGGAATGTTGCCTTGGCTACCAATTCCATTGTTAGACCTCTATATCGTATTGTTAATTCAATCCTTATGGGTATAAACGTGCTTTTAATACGGGAGAGGGGGATGAGAGAGGTAGAGGGGAGAGCGAGAGGAAGGGGGAGAGAGGGAAGTAGAGGGGGGAAGGGGAGAGAGGTGGAAGGGGGAGAAATGAGGAGGGGGGAGGGAGAGAGAGGGTATGAGAGGGTGTAAGATGGGTGGGAGGGGGAGAGAGGGTGTGAGGGAGGGGGAGGGAAAGAGAGGCAACTATTTTAAGTTTAACTAAAGATAGCCCGTCAACAACAGAATATTCACTAGAAAAGTTGTATATGGCAAAATATTTCATATGTAAAAGTGTGATATGCATTATTTTAAATTAAAATAATAATAATCTATCTATCTACAATTCTTCCGTTGATATTTCAACGGGCATTACACTAGTTATAATATAAGCCTCTGAAACCCATTAAAAGCTTAACCATATAAAAGAATTGTGATCGTTGCCACGGAAGCTTTACAATTTTCTCATTATAATCAACCAAAAAGAAAAATTTTTTAACCTGCCTAAGTCGTGGAACCTGCGAAATACGGAAAAACTGCCGCCTGACGCAGGTTTTACCGTATGTACATATTGGATAAGAAACGCCCGGCAATGAAACGGCCGGCGCTGAACCGTCCTAGACCCCTTACCTAATCTTTCCTTTCACCCCACCCCCCTTCCATTTTCGGTCTCCATGGAAACGTAGATCATAAGGCCTCCGGATGATGTTGTAGAGCGGAGAAAATTATGGATGAGAAAACAAATGACGAGGCTTTCGGCGTAGGAGGAGGGCGGAAAAGAAATCAATAACTGCGATTAAAAGAAGAAAGGGAGAGAGTGGTTAGAGAGGAGGAAAGGTTGAATGGACCTGCGTAAGCAAAGATTTTTTTAAAGAGAGTGGTCCAGATGATGATGGGAGTGAAAGTGGATTCTGGGTGGTGCGAAGGAAGTGACAGTCTGGGGCGGATGAGGGAAGTGGCTTTGGATGATGGCGGGGAGAACCTATCAAAAGGTAGAAAGGAGGCTTGATGCGTCAGGGCTCTTTCCTACGCAAAATTCTATTCTTGTTTCGCTTTCATCCTCTCCGCTCCTCATATCCTTCTCTTCTTTCTGATGTGATGATTCCATTCAACGAATTTCAACTTATCACATGCTACACTTAATATGTTCCTTTCTAGACTTGCATATTTATAAGGCTTGGGTAATTTCATCTTTGACCTCATTTTTCTTATAAAGTCTCATTTAATGTGCTCTTATCTTATCGGGGGGAATTAAACGCGATTTATTATTTTTTTAATTGCGTTAAAAAAATAAGTGATGCACTTTATTCGAATCCTAATGGTTTACCTCATGTTGCAATAGTACATACGTTAACGGTAATGTTACTTCACAAATCCTCACGAAGATATACAGACATCAATAATTGTATTTAAATGATATTTTTGTGTCGCGCAGTTCATTCGTTGTTTAGAATGTTGAAATATAAATGTTATGTAATAAAATTGTCATATTTCTTTCTGATAAATATTTGTAAAATTGGGGTCGTTTTTTTCAAGAGTATAGCATATTGGCCGATATGGTAATCTCGTTACGCATTTTTACCTTTCGATAGATTTTTATAAAATAAACCTCGTGACGCATGTTGTTATTTTTTCCATCTCTCTCTCTCTCATTTCACAGGATTTTGTTCTTCTCTTTGCCTCATTCTGCCTGGGAAATGTCTATTTCACTTTCGTTTCTGTCTGACTGTGAATTTGCTTAAACCGAAATTGCGAGGAAACCGTAAACGATACCGAGATTAAATTTGTCGCGTAAATTTCTGTGCTTCCGCCATTTTTTCCTTTAGATTTGAGTTTTAAAAATATAATGGATCGGATAAGTTTAATTTTTTAAGTATCTCCGAAGGTATAAAAGATACAATTACTTATCAATGCCAGAAACAAACGAAGATCAAGTGATTGAATATGCGACGGTAAATATAAAAATATAAATTAAGATAAGCTGAACTTATTCATATAACATGTGATCAAATTCCAGATTCTCTTCATTTCCTCAAATAGGTTAATGGGAGAAATCTTTATAGTGGAAAAAACAATATATTTAGTAATAGAAAGAAAGCGTTAATTTCATCCATGTTCATGGATAACGCTTTACTTGTTTCCTTCACTTTGATGATGTATTATGAAGTAATTTTAGGAAAAATGAAGGCTTCGGTAAACACGTAATAAACATCATAAAAAGATGAAATCGGCTATTCCATTTCCTTTTCTCCGATACCTTCGCATAGCTTATATTTTTTCACTTAGATTTGCACAGTTGTGACGTAACTTTCTGCTCATCCCATTTCCTTTCTTCTATCGCCGCTTCCGTCTTCATAATCTTGAACTCTTCAGTACTTCCCTTCATGCAGAGTTTTCATTCGTTTTCTCGAGATTTGGGAGTTCGTTCCCCCTAGAATACGGGCCCTTAATATTTTCTCTTCAACGTTTATGCTTTTCTTGAGGTTTTCGTTTCATTTTTCGCTCGGTCGAACTATAAATATCAACGCCAAGAGCCTTTTCCCAAAAAAGGTCAACTCAATAACCGTGACCCGCATATCGTATTTCATAGGTGGGTTCAAAACACTCTTCTGTATCCGTAGAGAAAAGAAAATGTGGAAAAATGTTGGAAGGAAGGATGTATGTCGTAGGTTTATCAGGCAGACTTCCTTTATCAATTCTTTATTCACGATTTTTACGGTGACATTTTGATGTCATTCTCTGATTATCTATTTTATACTGTGTATCTTCCTCAAAGCATAGTCATTAAATGACGGACGTTGAAATATATATATTTGACGTATTAAGGAGGAAATTCTACCAAGATCCGAAAAATTCAGCTTTTTAATACGCTTTTTCAATATTTAATTTTGTCACAATGTTTATTTTCCTCCATTTTGCCATATAATATCATATGC
This sequence comes from Uropetala carovei, assembly GCA_036926305.1. Taxonomy (NCBI): domain Eukaryota; kingdom Metazoa; phylum Arthropoda; class Insecta; order Odonata; family Petaluridae; genus Uropetala; species Uropetala carovei. The sequence goes on from JAXCHB010000004.1 coordinate 11,051,937, forward strand.
AAATAACTATTATTCTATTTTAAGTATTCATTAGCATATAACCGTGATATGGAGGATTAAGTCGAAGACTAAACTATCGCAAAAATAGCTAATTTTAAGTTAAGTAGGATTTGCAGTGTATCCGATTTAAATGTGTAGAAATTTCATTTATTATCACTACCTCTGCTCTTTGTCCAAACATCATTGAACATTAATCTGAATATTTAATTTTATTCCGAATCATTATACTCGTTTTGATCAAAATTCTGTAGTATTTAATAATATGAAATATCTTTATAATCAACCCTACATTGGCAAAATTAATGATGATGTTCTTCTCTAGTGTTCCAATAGTTTATTCCTCACATTTCACATTACATAATCTCCTATTGCTGCAGTGGATGTAAATGTACATCTAAGCACCGTGACACAATCGTTTTTTCAGCCTTCAGTAGTATTATATTTTTCATGCAATATTCGAATAAATTCAAAATAATTGCCATTACCTTGCAATTTTCTTTCAGAGGCGGGTCAAACTCTCCTCCATATCGTTACTGCTTTTTCAGTCACGTGCAAGTCTCTTCTTTCCCCTCGCTTTGCTGGCAAGTGCAACACATCTTTTGCGAACAATTAATTATTTACATAATCTCTATATGCCTGCCTTTCTGATATTACAGTTCATCTTTTACTGGTCGTTTTCAAACTTGCCGTAATAGAAATGCGCGACTTAACGCTTTTCTAGGACCAGAGGAAAATGGCAGCAACTTATGCAACGCTATAAGGAGAAAAATAATGCCCTGACACATCTGTGGGTCCATATATTTTTAATTTATGCGGAAACTATCATTTAAATCATTTGACGGCACCATTTAATTCTTCCTGGGACGCCAAAACCTCACCCACGGAAAATATTTTATATTACTCCATTCAAAATGCACCCATAATGTTTTATTTCTTTATTTCTACCTCCAATTTTCCCCTCCTACCTTCATCCACCTTCCCATCTATCCTCTTTCCTAGCACCTCTTTCCCATATGCGAAAACTCCCCCTACATCCCCTATAGATATGTCTCGCACCCGCTTCCCTCCTCTGAATCTCACCCTCTATACCCCTTATCCGCCAACCTTTTTTATCCACCACCCTCATCCTCTAAAATGCACGCTGCCACACCCCTTGTCGCTCCCCTCCCCCCTCTCTCTCTCGCCCCTCTCCACTCCCCTTATCAGCATCCAAACCAAAAAAAAACCCTGAACCACGCCTCGACGCTTCCGTGACGATATCCATAGGGGTGCAACACATGCCTCGTTCCCTCTGATTCTGCATCCCCCCCTCTTCCTCCCTTCCTCCCTCCCCTTCTCCGTCGACCTCCATCCCCCGCAATCATCCCTCCTAACTGCACTCATCCCCTCCAAAAACAATTGAACCGTGCAGCGCGCGGCGGCGGCATCCGAAATCTTTTCACGCACCAACATTCATCACTTCCGTCAAGGGTTTTGGATACGGGGAGGGGGCAAAGCGGTTTATGAATAAGGGGCCTTTTGTGATTCAACATCGCACGTGTCGCGTAAGGCCACATATTTCTCCCCATACCTACCCTTATCCACCTTCCCAAAAAAAAAAACCCCTCCTTTTTTATATTTCATCCCCGAGGATTTGTTTTACTGCTGGTTTTGTAAGAGGGGTAAAAAAAGAATTGCTTATCGTTTCGTTGCAATTACATGTCTCACTCTCTCCGCTTTCCTTTGAACTCATTTTGTTTTTAATTTTGTCGCCGTCATAAAACGGATTACGAGTGGGTTAAAAGGGGCGGCCAGGCTCTATTCTCCCGAACGGGTTTCGCGATCTTCTTTTATTCGGAATCGGTTTAATGCAATAAAAATAAAACTCGAGTACTTGGCATCGCAGGTTTGCTTTATTTATTTTTGTGAAAAGGCTGAACTACGTAGGGTTTTGATATGAAACTGTGCGTTTCGTTATTCCAATTTGTTGAATTTGCGTCCATATACTAACTATATGAAGGATTTAATGCGTAAAAAAGACGGTATAATCGGTCAATTCAACGAAAGGCACGTTCCATTCTGCAAGTAATGTCTGTATTTGTAGTATATTTTCTATAGGTTACACGTGTTACTTCTATATATGCAGTGTATGTTAGATCCAGGTTCATGCGTTTGGTTTATAGATGTAAGAAAGAAGACATACTGCTTGATTCTTAATTGGTTAAACCTGCTGATATTTTAGGTTTTAATTTTAATAATTCTCTATAATTAAACGAGAATTTTTGGCACGTAACGAAAATAAAGTTTTGAAATATGCAAATTTAAATATTGATTTTCCGTATGTATGGTGAAACATGATAACATCTGTTTATAATTTTCTCATAAATATAACTATAAACGCCTTTGATGACGTAGGTGAAATAAATACAGGGAAATCGCTATGTACGACTATTTTACTTATGTGTTGTATATTATTGGTTGCTTCAGTTTCACGACTTACGGGTAAATCCGACACTGGGTAAGTGGAAAAACATCTTTAATCACGCGTGACACGACGCACGTTAAAGGAGTCGGGCGTAAATTAAGCCCAGGCATAATCCGAACGAGGAGTGCTTTACTGAGTGTGACGCGAGTGAAGTCTCCGGGAATAATCGTTATCCCTCGGAGCGATGTAGCTTTTTTAGTGGAGGATGACGTATGAATGCATAAATCCAATAAAAAAGAGAGAGAAAGGGAGGGAGGGAAATCGCGCTCCTCCGAAATACGGGATGGGTATGAAAAATTTATGTTTTGTCACGAGTAATACGTTTTTTCTAAATTAATGCGAGCGGTTCAATTTTTTCGGGCATCGATTTTTTTTATTGTGGAAGGATGGAATGAAGGGATGGATATGGACGAAAGAAAGCATTCGAATAAATAATGGCTGCGGGCAATTACTCCGGCCGCGACTCGTCGCGAACGAGTAAAAAAAACTTTAGTTTTTTTAACCAGATACAGTATCTTGCGGCATAATCTAATATTCCATTCCTTTTTTTAAATTAAGCCAACGAATTGCGCTTCTCTGAAAAGTGCGCGGATGAAATGGCATTCGCCAAGATGTGCTTGAAAATTATTTTCAAGGGTGCACAGATTATTGCTATGATTAAATTGCTTTGACGATAGTTTTGTTGGGCGATGGGGCATTTTTTTTTAAATAAAAGGCATCTATGTCGATTTAATCAATGACTAGAACACGTATAATTGTTTCATTAATTTTATAGTTGGGACACGTCCGGCGAAATGCTTGGATCTGCATTTTCAGAGTTGCCGTTCTTGGTTCATAATAAAAATTTGCTCTTTTTAGTATGGAAGAGTCCGGTGGCTGTATCATGGTTATTTCACGCTACTCTAACATGATAGTAAGAAAAATCTGTGTACCCTTTCCTATTTTATTTATTCGTGCAACCATTAGGATAGAAAATTATTCCATTGGATCCGGTGGTATAGTACCCTACAAAGTTAAATTAGTGAACTCAAGTTTTAGGCTTGTATAAAATAAATGAAAAACCCAACATCTGTTCCCATTAATTTTTTCCTGAAAAAAAATTGTTAAAAAATTTGTATGCTTCGTAAAGGTGGGTGGCAATAATATTAGTATATGTTAAGTAAGTGGCCAATAATAAGAACTAATTTATGAGGAAGATGAAATATAATAATTAGAAGAGAAAAAATCACCCACTTTGACGAAGCATACAAATTTTTGAATAATTATTTTGTCCAGGAAAAAATTATTTTCTACCTTTGAGTGTAGTTTTAGTAAAAGTGTGTATACGCTAAAAATGTTTTACTTTTTCATATACGAAGTAAAGTAGAATCTCGATAGTTCGAGGTGAACGGGACCGAGGTTGCCTCGAATTACCGAGAAGCTCGGACTACACAGATTACGACAATTTAGAACGTATGATTACGTATATATGATACACACATTTTATTAATACTATTTATATACATTGTATTAGAATATAAATGTATACAATAGTAGAATAATAATAAGCTAGCAGTAAAGTCACCATCTTGAAGTTGTTTCTGGAAATTAAGTGATTTTTCTTGGAGCATTGGTCCTGTGATTGGGCTTCCTTTCAATCTCTTCTGTGCAAACCACAAGAGCTTTACTGTTTTTTTCATATTCAGCTTTCTTCATGGTTTTTCGAGAACGGGACTCGAACTATCGAGACTCTACTGTATATTGAGTAAGTATTGTAATCGCGGAAAATTTTGATTTCGAGATTTTAATGGAAATATACATTTTAGGTGTACCTGAGGCCGAAAAAGTGGTTTTCGCAATGCCGTCTGCCTGTCTGTCCGTCTGTTCGCGGCTCTAGAGCCTAAACGGTAGAGCGAAAATGAATAAAATCTCGTACTTAGGCATTTTATCATACAGAATAGAAGCCATGAGGAAATGGTTGACATTGCACAATAATTAATGGTAGTTAATTCTAGGAAACTTTAAAAACAACAACTGTTCAAATTATTTGAGTTTTTCAAAAACGGCTTTAACGATTTTGATCGAATTTCGTACAGATACTTGAGTTTACGTCTCAAATAATACTACATAGTTCATATTTCTCAATAAATGAACATAAGGCTAGTTTTTTTTGGGCAATTTTAACAACAATTTGATTTTCTCAAAAACGGTTACAACGATTTTGGTCAAATTTCCTACAGTTACTTGAGTTTACGTCTGCAATAATACTACTTAGGTTACATATCTCAAAAAAGGAATATAAGGCTAGTTTATTCTTGGGCAACTTTAGTAACAATTGGACTTCCTCAAAAACGGCTCATACGATTTTCATCAAATTTCGTATAGTTATTTAAGGCGATATTTTTAATGATTGTACATAGTTTATATTTTTCAAAAGTTAATTAAACGACGCATTAGTGTATGAGATATTTTGTACAATGTATATTGTAACGATTTTTTAAAATTAATTTTATTTATTTTATTATACAATGACACAAAGTTGAAGCCAATACTGTCAACTTTATATTATTAAAGAGATTGATGTAAAAATGAAATTGGAAACCACACGAAATTGGAAGCATGGAAAAATAGTTGTAACATGCAAAAACAATGCGAAAGTTCTTAACAAAATCGAGTACAATTTCTGTCACATTCTCTTATATTCCGTTTAATGAAAACCTATCTTTTGTTTTCTTAGCATGCCTAAGAAAATACGAGTTCATTTAAAAGAGTTTGGATCAAGTTTTTTTTAGAAAAAAGAGTTTTTTTTAAATCAGCAGTGTTTGGGAAGTAAACTTTACTACCACGCACCCTTTCAATATTCGCCGAGAACGAGTCGAAAAACCGTCGTCGTAGTAAACTACAATCACCTCCGAATCGAGACACCTCAAGAGGGAATGGAACGCGATGCGGTCGCGTCTCCCGCTTCCCGGATGTAATTTGAAAATATCGGCGGCGCGCGAGAGAGCGGAAAGTAATCTGGAGGCAAAGATGGAGATGTTTATACGAGAATAAAGATCAAAAGTTATCGTAGTCGTACCTTGGGAGACGCTTCGGAACTTATTTCGCCGCGTTCGAAAGCGAGGAAATTGAAAAGAGCCGGAAATATTGCCGTGGAAATGCAACACGTTCGGATGCTCATTTTGCCTACAGACTCGCATCGCGAGAAGTTGAAAAAATAAATAAATAAATAAAATCCTCGATATACATGATAAAGATATCTCTTCAACGCGCGGCGTTTCATTCGTGTCAATCTAACGTAGTATTCGCCTTATTTTATTGAAAAATTGTAGCTCTGTTTTTTAGTTTTGCGTGAAGTTTAGTTCAATTTTCTTGTTGCTGCAGAAAACCGAATCATTATACACTTCAGGCAGGGACATTGTTCCAGAACTTAAACGTAATGATGCCAAACAGACAAATAAACTGAAAAGGGAATTTAAAATATCATTTACAACTTTGAAATAATTCATATCCAAATACATATATTTCTCCATAAGATCTTAATCACTGGTGTAACGCCTCTCTTTCGTGAAATTCCTTCATCCTCGCACATCGTTCTAGCGAATGTCTCACGCAATCACTTTGGACGTGCAGCCGAAGTGAATCCGATCGTTTGCATTTAAATTAGAGAGCTGAGAAATTCCAGTCGGCTAGCGATCGATCCATCTCGGAACTCTTCAAGCTCGCAAAGACTATCTTAATTTCAATCGTAAATCTTTGTTTTTTAAGCAGATTTTTGTTTCAAAAAGGAAGCGCATCCGCTAAGGAGTTAATCATCTGGAATGATATAAATTATGTGTTAACTAAAATACTGCCAGCTCCGAGCATTTTATAAAGAGGAAAATGACATAAAAGTAAACGCAGTTGATTTGTTAGTCAAGGCACGGGTAGAATTCCATTTCTCTTTTAAATAAATTACAATTCATTTATTAAGAACTTGATCTCAAAACACTTAGGATATGCATGGTACTAAATTACATCGTCTGTTTAATTGTTTGTGTAATTAATACTTCAATATTTACTAGATATAAATAAATTTAAAATTAATTTGGCGAAAATCCTCCTTTGCGAATGAAATATTGTAAACGTTTCAGTAATTGTTTCCGAGTATGTCAAGTCACAGCCATTTCTCTTACCTGTATTGAGTATATTCGGTATGTTAACCTTAGGAATGTATACGGTGGCAAATTAATTGTAGCATGAGTCCACTTTTTATTCGGTACGAAACTAACCGATGCGCTGGATTTGCATGTATTTATAAACCGAATTTAAAATGAATCGGTAGTTTGTTTTCTGAATTCCTGTGATCGTTGTGCAAAAGAAATATATCCTGTCATAAACTGACGAGTATATTATTTGAGATATCCGAGTGTTCAACGCGGAATTTCTTCTTTTTTTAATTTTGAGGCCGCAGATGATAACGTGATATATTTTAAGTCGCTGGCAATCGGTTGGTTCGATAATTCCTTCCGTCGGGAGAGCATTAGAATAAAATCCGCCGTCGAGGAACAAAAGGAGGGAGCGGGAAGTGACTTGACTCAAGGAAATGGGAAGACAGTGACGCAGAGAAAGAGGGAGAGTGTTCGAGGGAAGGGCGAGGAAATAAAGAGAGAGAGGAGAGAGATGGGTCAGCCGTGGGACATTGACGAGGGACACATCCGACAAAGGGCAAACGATGCCCGAGGTTGTGAATTAGGGGTAGAGGTAGAAAGTGGGAGATGGAGGGAGAAAGAAGAAGGGAGAGAGAGAAGAGAGGTAGGGAGGATGAGAGAGAAGAAAAGGAGGGGGAGAGAAATGATAGGGAGAGGGAAGAAGGGAGGGGAAGAGTGGAGTGGAGGGAGCGAGAGAGGAGATAAGGATGAGGAGAGATAAGGAAGGAGAAGAGGGGAGAAAGGGAGAGAGAGAGAGAAAGAGATTCCCAGAGGAGTGAAGAGAGAAAATCAGAGAGAGCCGTTGAGACGTCCATCACGTGACCCTAGTGGCACACACTGGAAGACGTCCGTACTTTACGTGCTCTGGATGATACTTGGGATAAATGGAATGGAGTGTTGTGTGGGGAGGAGAGTTCATAGGGGAATAGAGAAGGGGAATTAAGGGGGGTGGGGGGAAGGTTTCTTAACGAGTTTGCCGGGCATTACTTCAACTGAATGTACCCTGGCGTTACTAGAATTTCCCCTTAGAAAGGATTGAAGCCATTCCTATCCAACCATGATTGGGAGTTTTGAAAAAATACAAAGGGGATAAAGTGCTGGCGCGAATTCGGTCATTAATGGGAACTTAGAAAGTGGGGAGGAAATGAAGACTGAAAAGGTGGAAATTAAAGCGACGGAGAGATCTTTGCATGTGCGGTGAATCCGCGAGATTCTGACTCGTTTAATTAAGATTCCGTGAGGCAGATTCTCTCTTGAACCTATTTGATTTTTTTCGAATTTTATGTCGATTACTTTGCTGTTTTCGACAGAATTTGTTATTATATATATAATATATATTTGTTATTATATATATATATATATATATATATATATATATATATATATATATATATATATATATATATATATATATAATAGATATAAAATTAAGATCGATGTATCAGATGCATTAACTTAGATTTTTCAGGCTGATACCTCTGATGAGTTTTATGTGTCATTTTAATTTTAATTTTAAATTTAAATTTTATTTTTTTAAATGTTGATTTGATTTTCACTTTTGTGATTTTATTTTATTTTAAATTTAAATCTTTGAGTGTTGTTTCTTTATTATATTGTATGACATACTTTACATAATATGATTATTATTAAACGCTGTTGTAAAATAATTCTCTATTCATGGTATATTAACTCAGTTTTTTGCGGGTATCTGATATCCCCAACTATATAAAAGACAGTGTCACTTTGTGTGTAGTGATTTTTAAGCTTAATATCTCGCAAACGACTGAACCGAATTTGATTTAATTTTCAGGATAGCATTATGATATAACAAAAAAACGTTTTAATCTATCGAACTCGAGACCCGGGTTCGACTCCAGAGGATAATTTCCATTTCCCATAAGGTAACACGTAAAAATGGACATTTCGACGTGCAACCTTTCATTCTTTTTTAGATTAAAATTAGAAATAGTTGACCTACAATCTTCGGATATATAAATCATTTTGAAGAAAACATTATAAAGTTTCTTATTCTTTTCATCTTTTTTCCGTCTACATTTAAACGTTTAATTCACACAGTTTGAGGAAATATTGCCATTTTTAACGGGATGTTACCTTGCCTATTTAGTCCATTGTTAGACCTCGATATCATATTGTTATTTCATTTCTTATGAGTATAAACGTGCTTTGAATGCTTTTAAAACGAGATGGAGGGAGAGAGAGTGGGGAGAGGGAGGGAGTATAGATGGGGAGAGACAGGGAGGGAAAGGGGTGAGGGAGTGAGGGGGATACGATTTTCAAGACAGTTTCTGATGTTAATATGATCTCCCTAAATAGTTTTAACGATCGTATCTTTCCTCTCGTCATTTTTGAGGGGCTATACACTAGTAAGTATTATATAATTGGGTTGAATTCAAACAACAATGGTAATATATAAATATCGTTAAGTATTTTCATAAATGAATCCTCCTTTGCTCATCGATATATATATATATAGTAAGACACCATAGGCATGCATCGTTTGTTAAGTATTTGCATTCCTACAAATATGTAATTATTATTTGAATATTAGGGAGTGAAATTTTTTTTATCGTTTCATTTCTCGCGTTACGCAACGCCTAAATAATTGCGCCATCTTTTTTTTTAATTCTTCGTATTCCCGCGCATTTTTTATGGGGTTGTATGTTTTCGAGCATCACAAGGAAGCGAAACTAGGGTTTAGGACAGTAGTGAAAGCCTTATCTCTCACATAGCCGCTTCTCGCTTCCGACATTTACAAAGCGCGCATTTCCAGCACATATGAGACTCATAACCGTTAGAATCCAGCCACTAATTCTCGCAGGAGAGCACACGCCGTGCAGCAGCACAACCCTACCAGCAAACACACCGACCGACCCCTCTCTCTCTGCACCCCTCCCCGCCCACAAAACAACAGCCATGTTTACCCAATATCCGGCGTCGCATAAATTAGTTCCCATTTCGTCCACGTGGCGTTTCGCGCACGCGCACTGCGCGGAGGCCTGTTTTTTCGCTGAGGTGACGCAACAATGAAGAACATCGGTCCACAATGGCTACGGAGGCCACATGCCTCTGTTTTCCTTGGCCTCGACGGAAAAAAATTGGAGCTACCCCTTTTTTTAAGACTCTATTTCGGAATGGGTTTTGTTAGGAAGAAGGAAATGCTTTCTGAGCCCAGTGAGTATGGAGGTAGTGGGATGAGGGGGAGGGGGGAGAAGGCAGGAAGGAGAAGTTGGGTTGCCATGCCCACGAATATAACAGCTACGAAAACATTTGTTCAAACAGCGACAAAAGAGGGACGGTGCTGGATTAGGCCGGGAATTTGTAAAAAGGGGGAGAGAGATAGAAGGAAGGATTGTGATCTAGAAACCAAACAACGGAAGTATTGCATAAATAAAAATGAATGGCGATAAAATGAAACCGTCTGGATGAATGTGGGGGAAATTTTACGATTAAAAAAATTAATTTCTAGGCAACAAATTACGTCGAATGTGGATTGTTTGTCGGGAGGGGAAATTCCTCACTTGCAAAACATACAGCCATAAATAATATACATAAATAATATAGTGTCCGGAATTGGGATTATCATTTTTATCTCTTTCAAAACAGGAAAAACGGCACGTAGTAATTTAATTTTAGGACCTTATCTGCGCAGCTAGAGTAAACAACTCATCCTGCTTAATGCGTTTGCTTGTTCACGGAGATAAATCCTAAAGAAATACAACAAGGAAGTTAAGGTCCAATCATCTCAACGTATTCTTCGTTACAATGAGAAATACAACTTATTAAGGCTTTGATTCAACTTACAATATCGCAAATAATTTGAGCTTTCGTATTAATTTCAACTTTAACTTGAAAATAAATATATTTATTAAATTACTGTTACATTTTTTTAAATTTGATAGAGATTTTTATGAGTTATTACGGGAAATTATCAAATAAAAATGCTTTTTATTATTTTCCGCCCCCAAAGTAAATTCCAGGTTGCGCCACTGTTAATGAGTTTAAACGTATTCGAGATAATTATTACTTATTCGACAGACGCACTGAACTTGTGACAGCACGATTCACTCGTTTAAAAAAAAGGTTAAAAGGGGTTTCTTGGCTCTGTATCGAAAGAGGCTGGATGATTAGATGTTCCCGTTTGATCTATCGCTTGTATTGTCGGAGTTCGCTTTCGCAATCAAGATGTACGCGGGACCCCACGAATTCATGAAGGAACGATTTAGGCCATTGAACCGGGAGCGTATATCGTCCAGGGCGCAAACACCCCATTGAAATGAGTGGCAGACCGAGAGATGAGTCCAAATCGGAACGCGGGCGGGGTTTCCTGCAGGGCTTGTGGGTGGGTATGACAGGCATTCACCCCACTCGCAAGAACAAATAATTACGGCGTGGTCAGTGCTAAAATAGATCCCTCCAGTTCCTCTCATCCCACCGCTCGCCCTGAGGCATGCCATATCCCCTCCTCTCGCGCCTGGCTCATTGCGCAACCGGGCAATCCGTTTCTAACCGTGCGTTCGAAGATTTTTTCTCCCCCTGTGGTTTAGTCCTCATCCACCCTCTCTCTTTCTCTCTCTCTCTCTAGAGACAAATTTGGCAAGGGATTCGAGCGCTATAAATAAATTTGAAATATGATAATCGGTGTTGTTGATGTCTTACACGGCGAGGCTTCCTGTTTGGAAATGATTCCCTCCTACAAACCGTATATAGTTCAGAAAGTTTTTTAACTGACATGAGTCCCTTTAATGATGCATTGACCATAATTGTTTCTTTCTCTCTCCCCTAAATATCAGAGTGGAAAAATAAGTTTATGTTTGCGATTGACAGTAGACTCGAAAATATCCTCCGTGGGGAAGATTTACACCTAAGAGTTTAGCATCTGAATGTTACCTCGGATACAAAAATTAAAATTAATTCTGTTGCATTAAAATATGAATATATCTTTAACTCAGTCAATATTTGATTGAAAATATTCTAGTACTCATGTTGATGTATTTCACTATAAGTTGCATCCAAACCGACGTTTTTCATTTACTCTTCAAACCTTAGTCGCTTTATAAGCGAATGCTATTAGAGTATAAAATTTGGCCTAATTATTTGTAAAGAAAAAAATCTTTGAAATAATCTACTTCAATATATTTACATTAAGTTGTAAATAATCACGAAATTTCAGTTTCTACGTATTAAAAAATTATGCCACGTTGTTCTTCTGCAAATCCGTCTTTTAATACTGTAATGAACTATATCTACAGAAAGCAACATTAGAGAATCGAAATATTCACATGTAGAATACGTAAGTGAAACATCCTTACCAAATTTTCATTTCGCAAACAGATGTAATATTTTGTACACTGTAGTTCGTTAAAATTCATTTTCAATTCGCACTCCTGTTCGCATTATCATACATCCTTGTTTGACCGTACAACTTGCCTTTGTTTTGGGTGTTTTGTGACTATCATTTCTTCATGAAACTCTCTTGAATGGCAGTACATTTTCTGAAAAAATACAATCAGTATTATGTGGTAAAACTGCATCAAATGCAAACTTAAAGACATTTGAGACTACTTTCCCAATCTTGGAGGCCCGAAATTAAAGCCAAATTTCAAAATCCAGTAAAAATAAATCTCAAAGTTTGAAAGAGAGAGAGAGAGAGAAACATTCTTTTTGCTCTAGCAGTCTTCCACGAAGGACGGGAGAATGAATGCCGCAAAAACTTTAAATTTGGAAGATTGCAGAAGGTCCACTTTCCAATAAAACACGACCCACATTCAAAACCCAAACCGCTACATCCCCCACACTCCCGCTCCCCTAGCGGACATTAACGGAATTAATCCGTCGCACACCGAAAATTTTCGCGTCGAATCCGCGCGATGCTTTTACAAAAGTGGATTTTTTTTAGTGTGCATTGAGGGAGGGAGTCAAGGGGGCGGGGCTCTACCTCTGCGGAAGGATATATACGTAGATGGTGGAAGGAAGGTAAAATGAAAGGAAGGGGGGGTTTATTGGGAGCGAGGGAAGTGTCACACCCTGCTTCTCTCCCACTTCCCTCGGTTCACAGCACCTGGAAACGAAATCGGGAAACGTAAACTCGCATAATTCAAAAACGACCCAGGCATCCGTCGAATCACACACGCACACACTATCAACAGACACACCCCAAAAACCAACCCGAAAGCCATTCAAAACCTCGTACGTCGTTGTCTCTCTCTCTCCCTCTCCCCTCCTCTCTCTCTCTCTAGCTTCCCCTTTTAGTTCCTATCTCACTCGGTCTCTCCTTGCTTCCTTTGCGTGTTATGTATATTAGTTTATCTCTTCATCAATATCTACAGATATTTGTGCGTGTGAATGCGGCTTATGGCTTTGTGTGTAAGGGCGCGCATGTGAATGAAAGTAGGCTTATATATACACACGCCAGTCCGAAGGTTCAGGGGTTTGACATTCGGGTATGGCGGTTTTCTTTCAATAAAAGATATCTCCATAGCTCAGTCTGTATGGAGGGTCCATGCCCAAAATAACTGCATGCGTGGTACGAATGACTTAAACGGTTACTGTACTGATATGCCGAAATCAAAGGGAGAGCTTCCACATTGTGGTTCCCTGGAATTTATCGCTCAATTAAATACGATGATGTGAAGAGTGCGATTTAGCACTTAATTTCGAATCTGTTTGCGGATAAACGCCAATAATTGCATGAATAAAATTATATATAGTAGTAATAAAAGCAAAAGCAATAACGAGTAAAAACTTATTTTTTAAAGTAAAATAAGTAAGTATGTATTATTTTATATTTATGTATTTATGCCATACATTAAGTATAGTTTTGTAAGGGACGTTAGCTTAGAATTGATAATATGAAATACTTGGAAATATTCTAAACAAGGACATTGTGAAGATGCAGGAAATAAAATGGAAAAAAAGCACAGAATTATACACTAGGCATTAATAAAAATAGGAGAAAAGAGAATGATAATACAACTGATATTAGCTCGGAAGGCGAACCTAGAATAGAATCTATGATTAAAGATAAGATTGAATGAGAACTCGAAAGCAAAAGAGGAAGAGCGAGAAAAAGATTTCAGTCATCAGTTGACTTGAGGTGGAAATTGAGAGTTACCAAGTAACGAAGAAGTTGTCATGGTGAAGGATTTAAATAACTAGTTTCAGCCTATAATCACATTCCTTTCTGCAGGGAGGTTGTAAATCATGATGAGCTAATTAATTACACCACTTGCGCTTCAGTTCGCCCTAGGAATCGTTGCATTTCTCTGTTAGCAGTGAAGTTCTCTCGTATCTGCTGCTTAGATATACGTCTGCTCGCTCAAAACTCCGATTCTCATAAAGCTAAGGCTAGATTTATGAAAAAAGTTAGCTTGAAAAGTCAATGTCTGCCATCCATGTATATTTTACATACGATTCAATTTAAGGTCACTATTTAAAGCCACTTGAATATCGTGCAGTATAAAAAATCGAGATAGACTCTCATCTCCCTGTCCATGTGCGCAGAGCAACTTTTATTTGCACCATCATAAAGCTTCAAATCCAGCTGGGATGTCGGAATGTTGCACGCTTGGAAGAAATAGTTTATTTATAGTTTTGGTGAAATTAAAATTTGCGGTAAAATTTTTCTTTAGTCTGAAAAAAAGCCGATTTTTAAGCATCTAACAATGTGATATTCAGGGATGGAAATGAACTCATGCGCTGGTGTACGCCGTAGAACTAGTTCCTGAGCGGATTTTTTACGCAGTTATATGTTGGTTATCCTAACGCCTCCCACCCCCCCCTTTCTCCTATATCTATTGCGGAGCGTAAACCTAGTACTGAAAACAAATTTCTACACTTGGTTATAATATTAATCACGTGACAATTTACGGCAACGTGGTACAATTTTATTTCAGACAATATTCTTTGATATTTTGACCCTCTCTTTATAAAAGTTTGCATTTTTTAATGTATTGAGCTGAGGTTTCTTATAAAATTACATTGTATAAAATTTTCGTGCATCCTTTTCAGAGATCTGTAAGAATTTAATTGGTTACATTTTTAAGATTAAGAGTATTTCATTACTTCAAAGGGATTTATCGAAGTCTTTATTCGGAGTGATTTCTGTTTAAATCCTTTAATGCATCAGTGCTAAGTCACAACATATCAGCATGAGAAAACTCTAACGTTCATGGACTTTTTCGGCAATAATTGATGTTTTCTTTAGAGTACCATCTGTATTAGACACCACATTTTAAATTGGAATAATATTTGATAAACTCTTAAAACAACACCGTCGGTTAAGTCAACAGGAACTTATCGGTTTGGAAATTAATCAAACCGGTAATGGTGGCACTCCCGGTAAATTCTCCGTCATTTGCCGTCGCGAGCGTTAGGAGGACCAGGATTTCCATGCCGACCGCTCACGTTTTGTTTCGCGAATCGGCTTTCGCATTATTTGCTCGCGGCGCGCTGCGACGATGTTTTTGATTCTCAATTTCGCCAAAAACGTCACCCCGCCTGGCAGGGGGGGGGGGGGGGGGGGGAGGGGGGGGGTCGTTGGGGCGCGAACACAGCATGCATATTCAGAGAAACTTGGCTCTTCCCAATTCGATGTTGAATGGCTTTTGAGAGGATATACGCCATGTAATGAATTTCTGGAAAACGTGGAAGCGGCTGATAGAGAATCTGGTACTTCGTTTCGAAGGGCTTCATCCTTTCTCTCTCTCCCTTCCCCCCTCTCCCTCCCTCTCCCCCTCCCGCGGACACGCTGGGCGAAGCGAACGCGAATGATGTAGCGTCTCCTCGATGTTTTCAGTCAGCTGATCTCCTTCCTTTGATAAACCAACATCCTCCATTTGTCGCCAATCCTTTCGGCTTAGCTCATAATCTGGTCAGATTGCGCGCGCTCGGTTAGATAAACTTCCGTCGCGTTTCCCCGCCGATCGGCCCGTAATCGATTCAGAAGTTTTCAATGGCTCTAATCGATTCCATAAACTCTCGTCGCCAACGTGTACTAACAATCGAAACGTGTCGCTGCGGAAGGAATGAATCAGTTGTGTTGGCTCATTGAAATCGAAAGAGCAAGAGACGAAAAATCACTAGTGTCTTTGCACAATAATTCGCGAGTGTCCGTCCGTCCGTTCGCTTTTTTGGTGTTTCCAGTCAATTTGTGAAATATTTTGTACCCAAAGGTGGGTTATGACAAAGAAAAATCGAAAATCTGAAATAATGTCCACGGTTCATTTCCAGAAACATTTCTTTTATCTGTTTATTTGTCATTGGAAGAATGTTATTATTAGTTTTTATTTTAAATAGATTTAAATTAGGTTGTAAACTTGAAACCGGTTCATAGAAGGAATATATTTTTATAAGTGGAATTCATCAGTAATTAGCAAAAAGAATTTTTCGTATTTTTAACAATGAGAAAGTTTAATAACCAAATCAACTCGCATTTTCTAAGCGTTCAATGCTTTTATATGAGGAATATAGACAGAAATTCAGTTTTTCAATTGTTGAGCACAATTTTTTTTTGTTTTGTAGACAGCAGCAAATATATTTTTATTATATAGTCAAACGTATTTTTGTGTTGCGTTAAGTTGCCCAAAGCTAGAAGACATTTAAATACAGTGTAATAATAAGGAGTTAATTGACATTTTACTTGTAATATTCATTAAATGTCCACGATCAGCCATTATATATTTTTATATATGTCGCTACTTTGAATTAATGCTTATCTAAGGTCTACTTCTTGAATTATTTTAAACTTTTAGTTGAATATCTCATGTATACCTATCCAACATTCTTCACGGGCAATTGCAGTAGTATAAATATAAACATAGTTTTGGTGTTATTTATATCAGATATAAAAGTGAATTACTTCGGCATATCACTCAAACGTAGCTGAAGCCCACAAGTTCCGCTTTCGAAATCTTTCATTCATCAGAAATCCAATCTGTTTTTTCGGTACGTTAGAGACAAGATGGAGAGTCGTGAATGTTGAGTGTTAGCGAATCAACTTTTATTGCGACTCGGCATGCGATGCCACGAAATGGCCTTTTGAAAAAGAGACTATGGTAATCCTTCCCGCAATGTCAAGGGAAATGTGTTGATTGCTTTTTCTTCGAATCGAATAGGTTTGAGTAAGGAATGAAAGTTTCACTGTCACATAATTCGTTGTTTGGAAAAAAAGCGGTGTTATTTTTGAACGAAAATTGCTATGAGTGAAATATGATTATCAGAAATCTGCGTATAAAGAATTGTTTTCTTATTGCTCGCTGGGTTCGGTTTTGTTCAAGAGGAAATAACTGATATATTTTTAGCAAGAAACTTCAAATGAGTCGTCGTTTTATCGTAATTGTATCTAAATAGGAAAAAGATTAATAATTTTTCAATTTCAATATATTAAGTATGTTTTTCTTCTTTTTTTAGTTTCCTTGAATTTATTAAGATATAATGAGTTCATGCAATGAGTCGTCTTACAATCAACATTTTTTTCATACCTGGGTATAAAAACGTTTACCCTACTGAAGAGGGTTAAAAGTTGAACTGCATTTTGTTCATACAGTCTGAGATAGTGAATCGCTTTGATCAGGAAAAAAGAATTCAAAGGCATTTCATTCAAACCATTGAAGTTTTCAGTTCAACCATCAATTTTGAGAGCTACATGAAACAAACAACACAATGAAGATACAATTAAAATTGGCTAAATTAAATACAACTGCTCACCACGGTTCTGATCGAACGATAAATCGAACCGACGGAACGCAAGGAGAAAGAACCCTCGTAGAACGGACGGATCGTTTTAATAAGACGGAGAGAATTCAGTGCATGAAACCCACGAAGCGTAAAGGGAGGAAAGACAAATGGAGGCAAATCGGCAGTCATCGGATAAGAAAGCGTGATGCAGACCTTAACAGGATAACGTGTGCGAATATGAATGCATGCATAATCACCCATCATTAAAAAGGAAACGTCTTGTTAAGGCACGGTTTTATTTCGCACGTGATATCGCGACGTGTTTACCGATCGTAATCCTCGGCAGTAGTAGTAGTATGCTACCCGATTCTCAGTTGGAACTCGTTCGCCACTCATTAATCCGAGCCAACTACTGGATTCACTCATGGTGAGTTGGAAACACGGAGAGTGAGTGTCTCTGTTACGCTCGGTAGTTAGGTCTGCTCAAAGTGCCACGTTCGCTTAATTCTCCGATGAGAGAGGGTGGCGTTAAAGCATTGTTTCCTAATCATGCTAATTGCCACGAGTCGTTATCTATAGATTAAGGCGATAGTTATCCTTGTTTTTGGCCTGGCATAATATTTGTTGCTATGCGACGGCTTAAGTAATGGGTTTTTTTTTAGTGTGCGTTGATTGATATGCAAAGGTAATAATGTCGAGTGTCGTGTCTGTTTCCAGTATTATATGTCGTTCAGTGAAAGGTTTCTTTGGTCCAAATTCAAGCAGCACGCCGAATTTTAAACAAGGAGGAATGAACGAAACGTCTGTCAACTTGGAACGGTACGAGTGACATTTTTCTGGTGTGGTTAAAAATAAAAACATTTTTGCTCAAAATAATGGAATAAAATACGAAATAGTTTACGAAAAGCCAGTCTCACTCTGACATTCTGCACGTTATATTTTTGGAAGTAAAGCAAATAAGTCGAGAACAGTCATTCGATTTCGTCGAATATTTTGATATCCTGTCTTACCATTTTCAAGTGTTAGATGGATTCTGTATTAAGATAATGAGTTTGATATCAGAAAAGTTTGATTTTTTCCTGTCATTGACACATTAATGAGTGTAGAATATTCTTACTTTGCATTTTACAATTAAACTCGATACAAAATTCGGAACGTAAGTTTAGCGACGTCGAAAAGAACAACAATCATTATTATAACTTATAAGACACTTATCGAGCATTAATTACCTGTCAATTATATTTTAAATTCAAACAAAAGAAACGATGGTAAAATTATTTTGGAGTGGAAATATTTGTGGTGTACAAAGTTTCCAGCTTCTGTGGTCGTATTTTCGATAAAAATGTGATTCTGCAAAAAGATAATAATACCATTTTAGATCTTCATTTAATAAACTTTGAAATAATATCTTTTAATGAATTTTACTATATAAAACAGCACCTGAAATCCAGTTAAATTTAAGCGTAGCTTATATTGAAGGAAATCGACTTATCAGACAAAACGTAAATAAATTCACATTACCAGTGCTTTGTCGAGGTCTATGCACTGTTGGAATTAACTATTGAATGAAAGGAAGAATTGATTCTGTAAAACCGATTCAAACCTACCTCTGTAGCAGAGCACGAGGTTTTCCCCCCGCGCCTGTTCCTGAGGTCACTTGGGCCGATTCGCGACACACGTGACACAAAAACAGAACATTGCTACAGCACGCTGACATCAATCGCACAGCACGTGTGGTACGCAGAAGAAACAGGGTAATACCGGAAGAACTGCGATGAGATTCGATGTGGAAATGCAAAGCTAATGATGAAAGATGTCGGAGAAAATGACTTTTCAGTTAAAAATCGGAGCTACTTTAACTTTAAAAATGTGATGATTGAAATGTTTCATCGATAGCATCAGAAAATAAAAAAATAACGTAAATCATACGAAGTAAATAACATGCTCAAGTTTTCAAGCGTGTTTAAAAGAAGTGTTGTTTTACAACTAATTTTCCCAAGAATGCAACTATGTTAATAATTATGACTACCTAAAGATTTAATAACTGAGCAGGAAAATGCCCCGCGCGGCCATATTTACAACATTAATTTAGGCTTGGGAATAAATTAATTACTGCATAAATTGTTTATTTTCACAGTAGTAGTTTTAGGATGAGAAAATTAACATAATTTTACTTAAGGCAAAAATCAATTCATAGCTCTGCTTACAAGCCTACGCGTCTGTTATTATTACCAAGGAGACGCGTTGCATGATGAGTAAAATAGTAAGATTCCGCAGGTAGAGGGGGACTTTATTCCTGTCGATTTTTAATAAATGTCAGTTTATTCAAAAATTGCTCTAGCGGAGAAGAAATTGCGTGGTATAAAGTATTATTATATAACTTTCCAAGGGCCTTCATCCAGCTATAATATTGGTTGAAATGAAAATTGGTTTTTGTTCGAGGATACTTGTAAACTGTATACTATAAGATACATAAGCTGTATAAATAAACATAATGATTTTGAAGTAAATTTTAAAGCAATTATGCTTACCATCTCATAGTTAGGGTTCCGTGAGAAAAAATATTTGAACCTATGGGTTCTGTGTCTTCAAAATGTTTGGGAACCCTTGCTCTAGAAAATAAACTTATAATGAAATAAGCTTGGTATCTACAAACATCTGAGCCCCAGAATCCGTTAAATCGATTAGAGTTAAGTACTCTAAAGACGCCGAAGAAGAACGTTAGTGAAATTCTGAGCCTTGGGGCTTTGGAATCTATTACAAGTAAAAAAAAAACATCTGTGTTCCAGAATGGGAGAATTAGTTCAGTGGTACAATAACCACCTGGCAAGTGGAAGGCTAGGGTTCGATTGCCGTTTATGGTGAATTTCTTCTTTTGTTTCCAAATCATTCATAACGATAAGAATAATTTTATATTCACCAACGGATTTGTTTAAACACCAAGTTGTGAAAATCTCGGTTCCCAAACTTGACCCATTGCGCATGTATGTATTCCTGCTCACTGAACTGCACTAATTTCGTTGAGAATAACACGTATTCACAAATGAGGAATTTACAAACACAAACCAACATTAAGCACGTGACAAAACAACATGAAATTTGTTCTGTTATCCCTCCGTGTTATTCCCCTTCTCTCATCTTTCATTTCCATCTATGAATCTTTATATACCTCATCCCCTAAAACTCGCAATTATACGGAACATGCATTTTCGTCCAGTTCCTCCCCCCCCCCTCTCTCCCATAACCATTACTTCGTATCTCTCTCCGTCTTCCCCTCCCTTTCTCCTCCTCCTCTCTCTCTCCACACCCGATTCCTCTTCCTCCCACTCTGCTCCCACATCTAATCCCCCAACAACCGAACCAAATCACTTTTTGGATAGCTATGGGAAGAGGGAGAGGAGTGAATAGGGGGGGAGAGGGAGGAGTGGGGGAGAGAAAGGAGTGGGGGAGAGGGAGGAGTGGGGGAGAGGGAGGAGTGGGGGAGAGGTAGGAGTGGGGGAGAGGGAGGAGGAGGAGGAGAGAGGGAGGGAGGGAATGGCGGGGGTGCAATCGAAACACTTTTTGGTCGGATCTAGATTAAATGGAAAGCAAATGTGTTTTTCCGTCGCTGGTTGGACGGATGCTGGAGCCGAGTTCTGTAGAGAACGTGCGACTGCTCATGCAGTACCGAATGAGATCCCTTGGCATTCCGGCGGTCTAGAGAGAGAGAGAGACAATGAGAGAGGTAAAACAACAAGAGAGTGACGACATCGCGTCCCACACTCTACGGGACTCATCATCCCTCTCTATCTATCTCTCGCCCGTCCTATCTCCGCGGGGACTAGGAAATAAACGGTTAATCTATTCCGGCCTTTATGGGGTTTTTCGATGTCTTTGTGACGGTGTTTCGGAGTTGTGATTTCCTTTCGAAAACGCGGGAAAAGGAGTTTTTCCCCTCTCCTTTCACTTGTTTTTTCCATCCCCGATAAGGAGATCGATTTTCTGTTATGAGTACCCGTGTTATCGCCTCTGGGTTCCTTGGGTTTCCTAAATTGAATTTATATTCTGGGAATTTTTTTACTAATTTTTTCTCCTTTTGACGGGAGGTAATTGGTTCGTTTGAATGTTGATTGATTTTCTGCTCCGGATATGAAAGTTGTGGGAACTGATTTGTAAGATAGTGAGTTCTTGTTTTTTTTTTTTTTTATATACCTAACGAAATAGCTAATTTCGCGACTCTGAAATAATTTCGTACGAGTCAGCATTCAGTTTTCGGAATGGGTTCTTCGAATTGGTTTCATGAATCAAAATAGCTTAACATTCGGACGTTTGGATTCGAGTCGGATAAGATGGGAATGGTAAGGTTTGGACGCTTGCAATTAAGCCAAAAGTGGCTTATACAGTAAACTTCAGCGTATACTAGACTTGTTAACAAAATGTCAGCGAATCCTAAAATGTTTTTGAGTGCTGCAATTACTCGCGATTTTAATTAGGATCTCTTGCAGGAAACACTTGTGAAAATTGTATGGAATCCGTTGCCTGAAAATTGTCGCCATGTTAAGTATTTTGCTAACTAACCTGCGCGATACCGCTGGAAATTTTGTTTTAAAAGTTTTTTGCAATGCAACTATAATTTTGGAGATATTTGACACATTAAAAATATTTGCATATTCATGCTAAACATCAGTTTTTGCACATATGAATTATTTAGTTCGTTTTCAAAATGAATTACGTAAACTCCCGATTTACAAACATTCGGTTTACGAACTTTCGGTCTTACGAACAAGAATTATTACGCCACAAATTTGACTTGCGACCTCAAAATTCGATCTTACGAACTTAAATTTAGTTAACTCAAGTTACTACCATCATTTTAAAACATTATACGAAAAGTTAACATTTATTTCTGGCATACCTAAATAAATTTTTGCTGGACACTTTTAAGGGCGTTTAAAAGTTTTTTTTCATTGTTTTGTGTCTACAATTCGCGTCAGAATTCCTTGGATGCGTTTTTTATTTCTTTACAGCACCACTTTTCTGATATAGGTAAATGTTGAAAGTTGTGCACCTACTTCCACATCATCACGCCTGCTAATCTGCCCTCACACCCCAAAGTTCAGCTTAATATGGAAAATGACGCCAAATTCAACGAATGAATAAGTTATGATTAAAGTTCATTTGTTAAAATCTATTATAATTTGATTTGTAACATTGATCCTACCTACCTATTATCTGAAAAAATGCTAATAATATTCAAGTCAATAAATTACTTGAATTCGTGGTCGCTAGGGACGGCATAATTTAAAATTAGTAATTTTTTATAAACATTCACCGACATTTTTCTAATTTGACACGCGTTATTTCACTAAAAATATGAATAAAACTAGAAGGCATGACCATGGCGATGCTTTTTTTTACTGCCTGTCATTATTACCATTGTCGGTCGCGTTGTCAGCGATGACAAATAGTCACCAGAAATTTTGTGTTATGATGACATTTTTCATTCATCTCACTTATAAAGCCTAAACTAGAATTATTCTCTTCAGTTATATTCAGTTTTGTGAGAAACTTTTAAAACAAATTCTTTTCGGATATTTTACTTTTATTTGTATACGTGCATGTTTGTTCTGTGATTTTTGGAGATAAATCTTGCTTGATAAATAATTTTGGAGATAAATATCTTGCCATGTTTAATAATCAAAACTAATAATGGCTTATCCAAAAACCTTCAAATTCGTAGTCCAAGTCTTTGCTTCCTAATACTAAACGTATTTTGTCTACCATATCTTTATCTGTCCCTCTATTTCTCTCTTTCCCTTCATCTAAAATGGTTTAACTAATTGTAAGTGTGCGTGCATAACATAAGCTCAAGCTAACTCACAATTGATATTGGGGAAAATGATTATTGGTGCGTGTTTTTCGTGCAAAGTGATGAGATACCCATCTCTCGTGAATACTTTGGTGGGGTTGTTATTTGAAGAATGGTGATGATCCCTATTTAGACGTTCTTTATCAGGGAAGTGATATAGTAGCGGAACGCCTTATGGGTAATTCTCATCTTTCTGTCTGCTGCTTCTTTCATCTATTGCACCGAATGAATGATTTCGATTAAATTTAGCAGAAAAGATCCTCATTAAAATTCTAGCTATGATTTTGGGACCTATCACTGCGTACATACAAAGTAATTCTATCTTCCGTTAGGTTTTAGTTAAGCACACACCATCAAATCCTAGCTATCCAAAGCCTTTCTCTTCAAATGCACATATCCCATCCCTTTTTTCAACGAATCTAATATACTCATCCTCTTCTTACCTCTTTGCCTCTTTCCTAACATACTTCTATCACTATATACGGGCTTAAATACGTTTTTATTCATATCTCGTTAAATGCCATAAAAATCCTTCGAGCGGTTATGGTTGACGACAGTTAACAATTAAATTGGCATTCAGTTGTTAAGTGAACAACACTTTAGTAGCAGCTAATGACTTCTTGGAGTATTAATATTAAAATCTCTTTAATTTGAGGTTACCTTAAATACTATTAATTTCAGTTTGCAAATATGCATTTAGTTTACTGACTATCCTCTCGTTTTTACATCACATTCGGCATTAATAATATTCACGAGTTCTTGAATTTTCAAATAACATCTGAGACGTCATTAACACGTCCAAAAAGTTTCAAAAGTATTATTTTCAGTCAACTAACGATGTCTTCTCCTATAGAAAAATTGTGCATATCGTGAATGTATAATTACAAAGCCGCGAAATACGGTATACTTCTTTCGATTTCATCCGCCTCGTCGGAAATTTTGCGTCTTGTACCCATTTGTAAGTCTTCCTCCTTATTCGAGGGATAAAATTCATTGACAAGGTGAATACGCAAAGAGGTATTCACTTACTGTTAGACGCAAATCCTTTAGCCGGTCTCCCGCCCACCAACACAAACTTTCCATCCCGGCTTCGTCCACCCAGTTGCCTTGGTGATTCCGCGAGAATTGCCCTAAATAGGAGAGGAGAGGGATCAGCGGACTGAATTTATACTATCCTCTCCTTATCCGCGTTATAGAGCTTAATATTTTGCGTGTGCACGTGAATATACGTATGTATGTATCTGAACGAGCCAGAATACATATTTGTTCCCTGAATTTCTCTCTCTCTTTTCCTATCTCTCTCTCTCTCTCTAGCCCATATTGCCTTACTTTAGTTAAAATGCAAGCCCAAAGGAAGGAAGAGGGGGGAGGAGGTCTTCAATTATGCAAATTACTTTTGAGGGCTGCTTTCCAAGGCCGCGCATAGCATGAAAGGCTTCGCAAAATATTCGTGGGTACGAGATGGATAAGGCGAAAGCGTCGTGTGGCGGTGTTTAGCCCGGGTCGAATTCGACGGCTTAATCCCGCATTTTTTTGGGAAAAAATTGCCTCAATTTACATAATTGAGGAGAGCAAATATGAGAACCAATTTCTGTCGGCCCGTCTCATATTGTCCCTACTTTCAATTTTTTCTTTTCAAAGCTTAGCGGAATAACTCTACATTTTCTCGGAGATGGAACGTATTCCGGAATTATTATTTTTTTTGTTACTCTTCGCAGTCTCCGGATCGGCTCACTCCGACGGCCTCTCGCGAAAAGTGAAAAGTTCGAGCGCTTTGTAAAATGATATTTCGACCAGGACTTCTCGAGAGAAAGTGTTTTTAAAGCTGATTTGCCTCCAAAACCGCATAAATGAAATGCGCGTGATGGGGTAGGCGTTCGTATCAAATGTCGTGGCATCTGATGCTACGACGCAAGGTGCGATATTAGAAACTAACAAGTTAGGAAAGTGTACAGCGTATCACAAATGGGCGCGTTTCGCGCAATGGAGTATTAGAAAGAAATGATATACCTGTACGTAAGAGAAATAGCGTTTTGAAGTCCTTTTCTTCATCATAAATAATCCATTTTCTTCCGATTTAAAAATATTACATGCACACGTAAGGAAATTAAACGTTTGTTTGTGAGATTGTTTACGTTAGCAGCAAGAAATTTTCAAAGCTCAACTCGATTTAATACATTCTTGTTAGATTTTCTTGATAATGGCTACTCCTACGATAAAATTGTATAGGAAAAGAAATACTCTACTAGTTCTACAAGTTTTATTTGAAAATATTTTGATATGAGGAATACTTGACGAGATATGGCGGAAAGTTCATTCTTTATCACCAGTAAAGTGGTACCCCTGATTGGATTACGTGATTCAGTTTTTCGATTTTCTGATTAGCTTTGATAGTAAGTCCTTAATATCAAATTTCATGGAAATCCGTTAGGTAGAAGCCGAGAACGAACATGCGGACGGACGGACAGACAGACGGACGGACAGACCGACGACAATAGGTGCTCACGCTGGAGACGAAACGCGCCTAAAAATGATAGGATCTTTGCCGAAAAACTCTCAGGCATTTCATAACATACTTGATTATGAGCCCTAAATCAAAATCTTTTGTTAATAAAAATATGTCACTTCACAAAATAAGAACTCGATCAAATAAAAAGTAAGTTCTTCATTATCTTCTATTGGCATAAATAGATAATACAAAACTGTCTACGCATTTCTGCTATCATGAAGCCGTCATAATTGATATTCACTGATATTGGATTCTTAAATGTTTAAGAAAATAATATTCAGAATATTTTATCGGTGACTACCACCGATAACAGCTACCTGGTAGTCTAAATTCGCTAGGTTTTCATTAACTTTTCATGGCCATTGGATATACCAAAGATTGTTCAATTGTATTGTAAAGTGCTGATTTTGTGAATTAGTAATTATTCATAACACAAGTTGGTTTATTCTCTATTTAAGTACCTCTTATTCTTCAATGTCATAAAATGTTTTCCGATCAAATATGAAAGAAATGATGAGAAGTTAGATTGACATAGTTACCTGCAAAAAAATGTAAAAAAGAAACCAAGTTTCTAGTTCTCTTTTAGAACATGTAATCGATGAACCGCCAATGATGATTACTACTTTTTTAGCCGAAATGCTCCTTTGATTGTCTAGTATATGGCTATTGGAAAACGTTTTTCAGTTCGGCTTTAACCATAATGCAGACGTCTTTCTTAAGTACAAAAAACTATTTGAAAATCTTAAAAGCTCCGAATTCGTTGAAGACGTACGCGGCATAGTTGTACCCATCGGTGTTAGTGAACGTAACCTTAGATCAGAGCGTACGAGAAAATATGTTGAAACAATCGCTAGAACCAAGAAATACTACAGATCTTTTTTCCCAGACGCGGTAAGACAGGCCAACAGAGGCATTAGTTAGAGTTCATTTGGTGCTATGACACACCCTGACAAACGCTTCTGGCGGCTTGAAGGGTATTCATGTAAATGTAAATGAAGCCAATAGTGCAGGTAGTGCCTCAAAATACAATCACTTGGCGACCATCAATAACAAAATTCAAAATGGACTGGAGTGACCACAAAAATGTTTAATTTTCACTTGTGAATAAGTTATTCGAGACTTAGATATTAATGCCCCCGAAATTGCATACTTTATTAACGTCAAAGAGTAAGTTCCGAATTTGAAAATGGTAATTGTAATTGGCATCGGAATTAATTCCATTGTCACCTCTCTTAACTTTAAGTGGAAAAAGGCAATCATTGCTAATATCTCCATCAAGACTGTAAAGGTTACGTAAAGCTTTTTTATGGCGATGTTATTATGAATTCGAAATTTAAATTGAATAAAAATTTGTTGTATTTGCCTCCTGACTGAAGAACAGCTGAATTGATTTCGCATAAAACTTTTTTAAATTGCGTTATAAAAGTACAATTAAGATTTGTTTTTTATTTTTTTAAACTGTTTTTGAAAAAAGTACAAAATTAATAAATAGACTGGATAACGTTAAAAATGTTAGCTTGTAAAAATTACGTTTAGAGCATTTTCATGTCTACCGATCTTTTTAAATTTAATTTATGTTAATTTTTTATTTAAATTGTAATTGTAATATGATGTTGAGTTTTAGTGCCTTTATAATTAAATTTAAATAATATAGCAGCTTGTACTAAAATGAAAGAACTAGCGACGCCATTCATAGTCGACCCTATTTATCCAAAATATCACTGTTGTGTGAATAAAGCCTACTGGAATGTAGAATTACTTTGTATCGTATTATTGTATCATTGTTCACGCATAGGAGTTTAGCTTATACGAGTACAGAATCGAACGAACTCGCCATTCGCGGCTAATGAAGGGCGAACAGTGCAGATTTTCAGTCACTCAGTCGCAGTTTGGTAAGTCGAAGGAAACTACCTCTAATATCCTCGCTCCCAATGATTACAACGAATACCTTGCGGATTATTACGGAGATATTACTTATTCTGCCAAGGTAACGTTTCAGTTTTATAAAACCACGCCGCGATTTTATAATATATCATCTTTTTTAGCGCTTTTTCTTTTTAAAAAATCTCTTATATTTTCACTTTGTCCTTCCGTTCGCAATATTTTAAGGCAACGTGAAGCTAAGATTTTTCAGAGTTAATTTTGTTTAGTTACAGTCATGAACTTTATTTATTTTCAGAACAATCCGTTTGCCTTTTAACAGGTATGCAAAAAAATCCTTTATGAACTATCTATATTGGTCCGTTACTATGGTAAAGTTTCTTTATGTTGGCGTCGCCACAACAATAAAGTCGAACCGTAAATACGTTCAATTAAATTTCGAAAAGGGATGAAGATCTTTACAACTGCTCAGCTATGTTTTAAATAAATAGGAGAGAGAGAGGAGAGCGATGATTCCAAAAATGTAGGTGAACATTCTATAAAAGTGCTTTTAAAATTTGCTTTCTCAGTTATTTTTTAAACTTGTTACTTAATTCTTACGAATAGATAATAATAATTTCCCAGATTAAGCAATATTCGTTACATTTAGCATATTATGCGAATTATACACAACAAATTTACGTTTTGCAAAGAACGCCTAAAACTCAGTTGAAAATACGCCAACTCTCGTAATCTCAATTTTTGAATAATTCAAATTACGAACGAAATATAAACTTAACTTTCAATTACTATATGGATACAAAAAAGAACAAACCGCCCAAATATTTTTAAAATTCGTTTAGAGATTAGGATTTTATTTATTCAAACAACAAATCTCGAAACTTAATAGATGAAATTTGCCTCGCAGGATATAATTAAACGTCAGAAAAAAAATAGATGAATAATTTGCGAATCAAAATAAAACGAGAGCCTGTTTGAAATTTACTTCGATCTCGTAATTTAAAAAAAAATGAAGCGAACTCAACGCTACGTGAAAGAGAGAAAGGGTTAAAAGCCACGGAGCTGATGATACGGTTTCATTTTTTTCTTTCCCTCGCAGTCCGGTAACTGTCTCCAGGGAGAAAGAGGGCGCATTTTTCCGTTAAGCGTTCCGTTTTTATTTTCATCGTGGGCGCTTTTATTTTATTTTTTTCGAGTAAAATTTTCATTTTTTTATTCTTTTTGCCCTTTCCCGAAAAAACCGGCACTCAAACCATCTACCGGAGGAAGGCGGAAGCTAGCATTATTTTTTTTGGAGTAGATGGGAGCGAGAAAAGGAAATGGAAAGCGTTGAAAACTACGCCGTTGAACGAATGTGCGGAGGGAAAGAGAGAGAGGGAGGGAGGGAGGGGGGGAGAGTGAAAGCGAGAGAAAGAAAGAAAAAGGGGCTATATTCGCAGAGAGAGAAAGGCGGACGAAAGTGGCGGAATAAAAATGAGATTTGGAATAAAGATGAGAAACGAAAGGACGAAAATGTGAACAAGAAAATAAGATCTCGTTTTCGAAAGGACAAACATAATCCTGAAATTTGAAGCTCGTAGTTTATTTTTGAAGTTGCGGTGCCTTTCGCGGTGCGAAAGTGGTTATCTTGCAGTGGCCGTCAAAATGTGTTCGCAAGCAAATTTAAAGGAGCCGATGTGCTCATTTATGCTTTTGATTGTGTTTTTCTCTTAATTGATGCTTAGATTACTAACATCGAGGAGCTGTTCGAAATTATAAGTTATTTTGTGCGTTTTAGATGAAAATTTCTTCTGAATCATAGGGACTGTATAGGTGACATTAGCTTTGAGATTCACTGGAGATATTTTTCTGAAAACCTTCGCATATTTTTATACACGCGTAAGCGACATTTAAAATATTATGTAGAGAAGAGAATAGAGAGAAATAATTGGATTCAGAGGATGAGATAAAAACAAAATAGGAAGCCAACACAATCCGAGTTCTACGTAAAGAGAAGGCTTCCAGAATTGGTCATCGCGATACGAGAGTAACATTACATATCGCCATAGACTCTATCCCGTAAGATGTATTAAAAAAACTTTTATGTGATTACTTGAAGCTTTTCTACCAACTTTAATGGTTGGCACACACAAAAATATGGCTTACTGTGTTTTTGGGGTGAATCACATATTTTTAATATAACCGACATCGTTAGTTTGCTTTTAAAAAATCTAATTCAAATGTATCACTTACAGTGACAACTCGCAGTATCATATAATAGAATATGATCGGTACCAACTTAAAAAACAATTATGCTGCTGGTTTTGATTTTTAGGTTTCCACATCGCAAACTACGTTTCTTCAATAGCCAGTAGAGGTTTGGAAAACAGGATGCAAAATTCGGCAGAAAAACAGCCGTCGTCAGTAGCTATTCGCCAAACCTATCCAAAATGCGCTTCTAATTTTCCCAGCATTTTTATGTCTAAGAGACAGTTTTTTATATAAGGCATTCTTATTCGCATTCAAATTCGTATAATCAAACGAAGGTTAAATTTGATAATCCATAGTTACTAATTAAAACAACGTGTCTTTCGCTCTGTAGTATATAGTCAACAGTTGTAAGTTCAAGACGAAAAAGGCAATATATACGAAAGAAAAATTTCGAAGTGGTGTACTTAAACATGGGATAATGCAAATGGGATATAGAATACGGGATGGCGGTATCAACTACAAATTCGCTGTGCTTTTATAATTCACATTTGGTTTTGTCGAAAATTTTTTGACGTTTTATCTATTACAATATACAACTAATCGGATATACCTGTGTTTTACACATTACTTACAAAGCTCATGTGGAGAATCAACAACCACTTTATGAGTAACTTAATATTTTTCTATCATCCAAATCATGGGCGACGCTACTCCTGCCAGAACAAGTAAAAAATGTCATCTAAGTAGAAAGGACAAGAAAAAAAACAACATGAGATAGAGTGGTGCAATTACGACTAATTCTATTACGGTGGTGTGGAACTTCGCAATTACTCCACAGATATGCAAAAAAAAGTACTAACTACTCACCCTGTCTGTGATTCAGAGTGGGAAAGAAAAACACGCGAAAAACTCGATATAATTTATGGAGGTCAACCTCTCTGTATGCGTGAGGCTCTTTGAAAGCGTCGCGTGATCTTAATACATATGCATATCTTACTTGTTCTCTCAGTTTGAGAGCGTATTTGTTGCTTACGCCTTGCATGCTATTTTGGTTTGTTAATTTTAAAAAGGGACCTTCTTAATGCCTCTCTCTCTCTTCCTGTGATCTTTTCTCAGGAACGAGCCTTTGGAAAGTTAAATTATTTACTTTGTGAAATGCAATGCAATTTTCATGAAGGTTTTTTTTCCGCTGAACTCAACTTTTCCTTTGGAGTACAGTTTTTGGTACTACTGGGTTATCCCGGACCCCTTTTGAAAAATAATTTTTTGACATATTTCATTACATTTTAATAATTTATTCATTCTAAACAACTCTCAATATTATATAAAAGATAATGACTTGGTTGACATTGTTATAATGCATTGTTATAATTTGCCAAATAATGAAGGAGATGCGGTAGCTTTCCTAACTCATGACTGATTGGCCGGTCTCGACATTTACAAACCCGACCACCGGACAACGGGGAGGGATACTTTGGTTCGGGCGAGGCGAATGGTGCGGTAGCGCCCCGAGACGACTACTCATTAAAACAAAGCGAGCCGAAGGCTCGTCAATATATCCTTTCAATGTTATATCCTGTTGACTGCTGCGCCGCAAATTGAGAGGATATAACATTGAAAGGATGTATTGACGAGCCTTCGGCTCGCTTTGTTTTAATGAGTAGTCGTCTCCGGGCGCTACCGCGCCCTTCGTCTCGCCCGGAACCAAAGTATCCCTCCCCGTTGTCCGGTGATTGGGTTTGTAAATGTAGAGACCGGCCAATCAGTTTTTGTTAAATGGGGTCCGGGAT
Organism: Uropetala carovei; assembly: GCA_036926305.1. Classification (NCBI taxonomy): domain Eukaryota; kingdom Metazoa; phylum Arthropoda; class Insecta; order Odonata; family Petaluridae; genus Uropetala; species Uropetala carovei. Next base: position 11,083,483 of record JAXCHB010000004.1, read on the forward strand.
AACCCAGTAGTACCCAGTTTCTTTACTCGTGCATATAATTAAACGCTCGCTGCTAATGCATTTCTAACAAATGGAATGCCTAGATAGAGTGATCTTATGGCGTTATTAATAGGGTAAATCACTAGTTCTCAGCTTTTTTGTTTGCTTATTCGGGGTAATTAGCGACTTTTTTAAAAAGAAATTGCTTACGTATCCGTTTTGACTGTCCTTCCACCCGTCTATCCGTCTAGAAGCCATATTTCCAGGATAAGTTGATCTATGCGATAATTAGACGTTTGGTGGATCTAATATCATCGGCTGGAGAGTAATCGAAAAAAAAATCGCTAAAATGTACATGCTGCTACAAATGTAGGCAACCAAAAATACACCGAATCTGCTATTATTTATTTCAATGGTTAAAAAAAAACTCGCTTTATACAATTTACTCTGCAATTTTTCTCTCATTTGTTTAAATATGCAATTTAAACTTTTTACCATAAATCCATTAATAAAATCATTCATTCATTTTTCACGTAGTTTTTTGGGAAAACTAAATCGCATTTAGATGTATGCAAACTCACCTTAACGGCGTTTTACGTTAATTATACGACCCAAGAATCATTTTTATGCGTTAGCGTTTCTCTTCTGTCGAAAATAATCCGAAATAAGCAAATTACCTGTCCTTCCTTTATCATTGAGAAACGTCGCGGATCGTCATTCACACCTGCTCAACGCTAAGGGCTCAGAGCGACGAGAACAACGAACGGAAGGCAAAGCGAAATGTTCCGCGTCGCTTACGAGCATTCACACGTGACTCGCAGCGACCGAGTACTCCAGCGCCATTTTATAGCTCTAACAATAGATCAAGCGTTGACAAGTGCCGTAGGGAAGCGACGAATCGGAAGGTGGCGTGAGGATATACAATGCTCGAGGCAAATAAAATGAGAAACGAATTTTAAAACATAATTTTTAAAAATCGGGGTATTATACATTGCACAAACTTCTTCATATACATATGCGTCTGGTCTAGGAATTAGTACTGCCACAAAAACAACAAACACGCATAAAATGTTTTCTGCAAGTAAATGGTATTATTATATTGATAACCTCTAATATGTGAAAATCTAACTTGATAAATAGTTATGCCATACTTGAATGGCAATTATTATGTGGATTGACAAAGCTACGCAGGCACTGAAGTTTTATTGCTGGACGGAGATTGTTGAGGGAACTTGGGAGAGATGATCGGTAGCTGGGCGTAAAAACCGATGCATTATATTTATATGTTTTTTATTATGGATAATAGTATGCCTAATATGACATATATCATTCGATTTCTTTAACTTTACCTTAAATCAAACATGTACAATACGATAATTTTGAGATGCTATAAAATGTAAGGTTTAGATCTAAGATTTGAATCTTTCAAATGATCGAATAAGACTTTCAATATAATATTTGTCAAAAACTAACGTTGTTATAAATAGATCATTGCACGTTATAAAAAATTTTCTTCGTCACACTCTCTTGTAACGCAGACTCCATAAAAATTTTACGTTTCTCTCCGAAGCACACAACAATAGCATTTTCAGCTATAAACCAAACACGACCGGTTACCTGAGCTTTTGTCGAAGGGATTTCATCGAGTCATCCGTTCCCGTCATCGGAACAATGCAACAAGAATGGCGAATGAACAACATTGGAGAAGGAAAGGGTCTTTACGAGCGAGCAAAAAAGAACGCGTAAAATAAAGGAACCGAGTAATTTGGCGCAATGCATTCTGCCTCCTTAAACTCATAAAAAAAAAATAGCCGTTACCCTGATGAACTGCATCCTAAGAGATAGATGCGCGTAAGATTGTCAAAGGGTTTAATGATGCAACCTAAGTAAAGAAAGAGGTAAGGTAATAGAATTAAACGCTAGATGTTGACGGAGGGATGGAAGGGCAGAAAGTGGAGGGTGGGGATGAAGGAGCTTGGAGGAGGGAGGAATAAGCGGGAGGAGATAGGGTGAGGATGAAGGACCAAAGAAGTTGAGATCAAGAGGCTTGGGGCATAAACATAGTAAAAATCATGAAACATAAGAACAAGCGAAGCTTAAAGTAGAATATGAGAGAAAAGAGATTCGGAGGAACGGCGAACGTGTGATGGAAAATTAAAAGTCTTGATATAACTAAAGGAGGATAATCATAGGAATATGTGAAAAGCTGGTGGATAAAATGTATAAAATAATTATTACTTTGGTAGTACTTAGAATTAGATTGGTAAGAACATCAAAAAATTATTCAGGGCGAGTATACAAGAAAGAAGTATTTTTCACGAATGCTGAACTAGTATGTAAATGAAGAGACTCTAATGCTAGTGTCACGATTCGAATACCGCCGAAGGCGTGCCATTTCTTTGTCATCGTTGACACGGTTATTTTAAAATACAGTTAGTGTATTTTGTAAAATAGTTAAAATTGAAAAAATAAAGGATTCTAAATATATTAAGGATATAGAAAAGAGAGAAGCGAAAACGTTGAAATAGGAACGACACAAGAACCCTGAAGAAATGAGATTATAGAAAATTGGAAAAATTGTTAGATTTGGAGTTAACATATGAAATAAAAAGATAGTTTGACTGAGGAGAAAACAAGTGATAAAGCATTAAAAACTCTAGGATTAGAGTAATAAGGTTGAGACACTATTGTATTAGTACGTCGAATTCGTAGAAGCAGCCGGTTGTTAAAAAAAGATATGGAAGAGAGGATGCAAGTAAAGAGAGACAATGGGAATATTGGATTGCTCAAAATAAAGGGATGTGTACACACATAAAGCAACTGGGTAAAAGGAACCCAAAGACCCAGCTAGGGTTAAGACTCGTGAATCGGAAATTGAAATTTATTGAATGAGGGCAGTCGCGGAGAAGTTTCAAAAGAGGAACAAGTGTGCATGATAATGAGATGTACGGATATCTGGGAGCAGTTGGCGTTTGACGCAACGCAAAATATGCATTGGTCGACCCTTAACGTAAAGGAATAATATGAGTTTTGGGTGAGTTTCTTGAGAGGTAGAATGCGGTGGTGAACGAAAATGGGTAGTAAACAGACGTAATAGTGTAAGGATTTTGGATCATTATCTACGGAGCAATGGATTCCGCACATTAATTCCATTTTCTATCTAAGAAGCTCTATTAAATTGCTTCCTCAAAGGCATCTTAAATATATTTCTGCGGCGAAAGGAACCATAATAATTTCCGAATCAATTCAATGAAATCCCGGTGGCAAAAAAAGAATTTAGATTTTATTGCCCGTCTTCTTCGTGATTTAAGAGTAATTTTTAATATTAAAAAATGTCGCATATTTTCCTGTTCATTAACCATAGGGTCAAATGCATTGTTAATGATTTAAATGTATTTTGTCTTGAGTTTAACTGATAGAGGCAGCAATTTTGATGGCCAATGTACTTTCTTAATTACAATAATCCTAGATTTTAATTGAAAAGAGGAATAATAAAAAAATATTAAGAACTGTGTCTCTCGGTTTAGAAATGTTTTGACTTCTACTTAATTCCAAGAACGTCGTTGGGAATATTGTATTGTAATAGAAACATATGGGAGTGCATTAGCCCTTTCCTGCATAGCGTTACAAATATGCTAAACATTTTAAAAAGGTTTGAAAATAATTTTGCATTCGATTAAATTAATAAAAGGTGAATGAAGCAATTCTGCAACTGCTGTTTTATTTTATTAAAACACCAATTTGGGGCAACATATTCCCAGTATTTTGATAATGTGTTGATATTTATTTTTAAGTAACAATTTCTAGCCTGCTCATTACGTACCTATTTTGTGGTGGCAGTTATTAAAATCGGAAGTGATTTTTGTGAAAATTAACGTCTTCCCAAATTATTTAAAGTAGGTAAAATAAAAGGTTATCTAAGCAAAAGTTACTACAATGTAGTCAGAAAGACAAATTATAATGTATCCAATAAAATAGTAAATAAGCAACTAAAACGTCGCAAATGTTTGTCTTCTTTTTTTATATTCTTAATAAAAACGTTTATAGAATTTTTTCTCGAAAATAAAATATCGTGCAGTAGAAGGATTAGAATAGAAAATTACTACATTCCTACACGACTCCAAACGTTCAGCGTTCTTGGATATCAATCCCAATCACAAAACTTCCGACGCATTACACAAGGCGAGCTTTGATAATGAAAAAAAGAAGAGCCGAATCAAAAGCGGATTCGAAGAGATGCGAACTCAGGGCCGTTCGGAGTCTGCAAACATTCCTCGGATGCCGTCAAGCATCAGAGGTGAAGCGGTGTGGGAAGAGTCGTAATGCAAGGCTTCATATCCTCCGCGCATGCAAACACACACACACAAACTCTCCCGCATTCTGATTGTCTTTAGACCGTCTACGATATGTGTGTGTGTGAGAGAGAGAGAGGGAGAGAGGGAGGGAGGGAGGTAGGGAGGGAGAGAGAAAAGAAGTAGTGAAAAGTGGAAGAAAGAGATAGGAAGATAAAAGGGATACGCAGGGAGAAAAATAGAAATATTTTTATTGACAGAAATAGGGACTACTCTGGCTCATATAAAATCAAAGGGGTGGCGTTAGAGAGGAAATCGGGAGAGTCTCAGGGAGTCGGACAGGCAGGAAAGAAAAGAAGAGGTGAGATGGAAGCAGAAGGAGAGAGAGGGAGAGTGAGAGAGAGAAATGGAGAGAATTCAGGAATGATAGAAAGAGGTTTCGGAGGCAAACATAAGGAAAAGAGGGTGGAAAGAGTGGGAGGGAATGGGAGTCAAGAGAGAGAGAGAGGTAATGGCAATCTCACCCACCACCTCACTTTCCGTTCAAGAGAGCCTGTCTCTGAGTCGCTCTTTTGCGTGAGAGAAGGCTTCAACGTCAGTTAGGCAAAGAAGGGGAGACGGAGTGAAAGGAGGAAAAGAGAGAGAGAGAGAGAGAGGTGGGCAGAGGGTGCTAGAGAAAGGGAAGAAAAATTCCGGAGAAGAGAGAGAGTGTGAGAGAGGTAGGTGGGGTTGTTGGAGGAGGGAGGGAGAGAATAAAAAAAATCGAAAGTCGCTACCCGCGGTCACAAACGCTCTGCCGACGCCAGACATCCGTTTCCCTGAAAGGGCGGTAAAGGGGGAGGAGAATGGGAGGTTTGCGGCTTACTCGTGGAAAAGTGAAAATTTCGAAACACGCAGTGCGTGGGTGGATATAGGATGGAAATGTTAAAATGAGAGGCGGAATGTGAGAGGGGGATGGCGGAGAGGGGGGAATAGAGAAAGGGAGGAGTTAGAGGAAGGAAGCGAGGGAAAGTTGTGGTTTTAATGCTTATTAATGCGCGGTAAGCCCGTGTTGAAGGATTTGTGCGGGAAATTTCTTTCCTTCGGAGAAGGATTATACCAATTAGTTTCGGAATTGATTTACGACGCAGAAATTAATGTGAAAAAATCCCCATTTTGTCTTTATTTTTTCCCTTGTAAATACGCTACTCAAGTGCTCTCCGCGAAGTAGAAATTATCGATACTAGCGTGGATGCCATCCAAAAATGACGGATTGGCTTAAGTGAAGCATTAAATTGAAATTATACAGTTGAATGTATATAAGCGTTGATTCAATGTAGCAACGTAAAAGAATTTCCACGCCTCATTGTTGACATTCAATAAATATCATATGACATCGTAATTACTAAACGTTAGTAATAAAGATAAACCTCCCTCTTTAATGTTTATATATCACTAAGATCTGAGTTTGTCTCTCTATTTTAACCTATTTTATATGTAAATTAAAAACGTCTTATACTCTCTCCACTGAAAATCAAATGGTAGCAAGTAAGAATTTTTAAAAAATTCAAAAATAAAATATTTTTGCTTTTTAAAATCGGCGGCCTTAAAAGAACAAAACAAGAAATTTTTCAGATTATTTGTTCGTATAAAAGATTTTGGTGTCATATTATTTTCATTACTGTTGCTTTACATATCATTTACGTAATAATTTCGCTTTGATGGGAGTTTTCCGAGGTTGAGCTTCATTAAAAAATGTGTTTTGCTATTAACTTCATATTCAAAAGCCATTCAATCTAGCTTATGGAATGAGATTATTACGTAAATGATATGTAAACCCATATAAAAGAATTTATAAGAAAAAGAAATGTTCTTAGAATCAAGCGTGGGACTCTTTTCTGAGATTCTTTGTTTTTCTCACAATCAGTCGTATCCGGCGTTAATCCTTACGCCCACAGAATTTCGGTAATTAATCCCAAAAGGAAGTGCCAAAAAAATGCGTGACGTACGGACCGATTCTCGTGAATTAGTATATATATAAATCTATCATCAAATATAATTGACAATTTAGGTATTATCCATTGAACGGTTGAGTAAACGACATTTTTTTAAAATTTGGTAGAGCTAGTAAGCGGAGTTGTAGTTTTCAATGGCGGTGGTCGTTATCACCGTTGATAGACAGATTGAAATGTATATCTAGTCTACACATCCGTCTATGTGATGTTATTGTACCATAACTGGGCAGCAGTATTGTTGTTATTGTCATGTTCAGATTGTAGTGGTTTACTTAAAATATAACGCTACCTCTAATTTCAAAAACTGCGGGATAGAAGAAATTATTCGGGGAAATAAAACCTCTCGTTTTCATTTCAAAATGCCTTAATAAGTTATTGTCATTTTCCACGATTGTACGCTAACGACTAATAAATATATAATTAAACTCTTTCATCTTAGAAAATACTAAGAGTTTGAAAGTAAACTAGCGGGTGGCTAGTATTTGGGTATCAAAAAGGGACAATGATATATCAATGGCCACGATCATAATGCTAGTACGCATTTTTAGACTAAAATGCATTGAAAAAGCCTTCTAGAATGGAATATTTTTTATGATGTATATGTAGATATTTCTATAATGAATAACCATTATATTTTTTTCATCAAATTAAAACCCAACGTATTCATACCGCAAATGGCATCAGTTTTGATAAAACAGAACCATATTAAAATTAAGTTAGATTGGACGGAGAGTAGCCGATTGATTATTCCGGTAATTGCATTACGAAGTTATCGGAAAACAGAATTTATTGATATTTGCATCATTACTGGATTTAGAAAATTCGTTTTCAATAAGGACAATTTTGTTAAATTAGCCCATTTCTTTATTTGTTAGGACATGCGAATAAAATATGTAACGTTATGCCAATCATTATTAGTTTTAATTAAGTCACATCCTACCGGGAATTAATATTTGTTGCAATTACTGTGCTTGGAGTTATTAATTGTCAGTATTTATAACTGTCTATGCCGATAAGTATTCCGTGATTTATTAAATGGGGACAATATTTTATTACACTTGTAAATGCAAATCTTCGGGAATAATTAACAAGTTAGGAAAATGTACAGCGTATCACAAATGGGCGCGTTTCCTGCAATGGAGTATTAGAAAGAAATGATATACAAATACGTAAGGGAAATAGCATTTTACAGTTCTTTTCTCCATCATAAATAATCCATTTTCCTCCTATTTAAAAATATTGCATGCACACGTATGGAATTAAGACATTTTTGTTTGATTATCTTGATAACGACTACTCCTACGATAAAAATGTATAGGAAAGGATATATTTTTCTTTAACAGTTCTACACGTTTTATTTGAAAAATATTTCGATATGACCAATACTTTACGAGATATGACGGAAAGTTCATTTTTTATCACCAGTAAAGTGGTACCTCTGATTGGCTTACGTAATTCATTTTTACGGTTTTCTTATTAGCTTTGATTGTAAGCCCGTAATATCAAATTTTATGAAAATCCGTTAGGTAGAAGCCGAGAACGAACACGCGGACGGACGGACAGACCGACGACAATAGACGCTCACGCTGGAGGAGAAGCGCGCCTAAAATCGTTTATTTTTGGAGAGCGGAGAATGATTGGGGTCTATTAATGTCAATAAAGACATTTTTTTATGTATCGATAAAAAATTGCCATCGCTAATGCAATTACTTGGTATTCTAAAAAAATATTTTTTAAATCAAGAATTGACTGACCGATAGATTAATTCGTCTCGATTATTTAGAATCTTCAGAACTAATTAAAAGCGTTTATTTTTCGTGGACGGAGAATGGTGAAGTCGATTAATGTCAATAAAGAAAAAAATTCGATGTATCATCGCCAATGCAATTACTTGCTAAAAAAATCTTTTTTAAATCAAGAATTGACTGGCCGGCGTATTAATTCGTGTCGATTATTTACTGCTAAATCGGAGAAATAATTCGTAAAATTTTAATTTGGCATGCGACGGTTCATGAAAGCGTTAATTAATTTCCGTTATTTGATGCTTTTCCCTTTTCCGGATACATGCCAAAGTCACCTAATGGAACTCTCATTTGATGCGAGCTTCCACAGCTTTGTCACGCCGGATGCCTGCCTGCAAGGATAAAAGCTTCTTCAAAGGCGGTTCAAAGTTCACTTTAAACGTGAATTCAATCCGTTTCTTAGGTCGTAGATCTATATCAATGGTCGAAAATGTTTTTATATCGGTCGTCAATCCTTATCCATATTCAGTAATCGTGTTATTTTAGGCGTGACATCGTTAAATTAATTGGAACGACATTTGCGAGAAGTGATTCTTAGGGTAAGTCCGGGAGAGATGGACCACATTTTGAAAGATCTCTATAGGTCATTGGTTTTAAGTATTAAAATTAAAGTGAATACTCTAATCAATAGTAAATTGTCTATTCTAAATAATTTCGGATATATAGGACGATATCTTAAAATATGACGATGGTAAAAATGAAAGAAAATTTTCAACGGTGGTCCATCTCTCCCATAGCACAGTGGGTTAGATGGACCATCTACTTGTCTTTGAAATAATAAACTGTACATTGGAGACAAACAACTGTATTTATTTCAAACTTAAAGCTACTCAAAGGCAACAACAAACAGCTGTATTTATTTCAAATTTCAAGCTACATAAAGGTAACAAAAGAGTAAATATTAAGATTTCAGATCCATGTAGTCAGAGTTACTTTGCAAACAATAGAAATAAAACCAAATTCACATACATGCGGAATCGCAATTTTGTGTTTTTTTCAACATTAACTTAAAATATTAACATTTCAGTTATTTGAAATTCACTATTTTTTTTTTGCTTTTTCTGTCTCCTTCCACAAAAATCACATTTATTTTCAAATTTCGAGCATCCCTCGTGAAGCCAGCACATGCAAACGATGCACTTGATCCAGTCATCTTTTTTTGTTGTTCCATTGTAATCTTCTCCACAACCTACACATTCCTGTATTCCGACCTATATGACATCCTGAATGTGATATTTCAAAACGAGGTAAATAAAGTGAAATTCTTTTAAAAATTATATTGATACACAAATTTTGCACCAATTACCGATCCAAGTAAAATCTGTCCAAGTTTCTCAGTTTCCCAACGCAAGTTTTAAAAACAAATTTATACCCGAAATTGGGCTGGAGATGCATGAGATACGATCACAGAATTTTATCAAATTATTTACTGACGAGGGAAGAAAAGTGGAATACCAGCATATTTTTAATGTGATTTATACTAAGCAGCCTAATAACAGAAATTATATGGTATTTTTTAAAAGTAATTATGGTTTAATGTAAGAACATACGGACCAGGATGAAATTAAACAAGGGAGACTTGAGGAAATGAAGTTGGAGAAGGAAACTGGGACTAGGAGTCGAAATGCTAAAATCGCTAAATAAAACAGCTGCGTTGTTATTCGGGCGACGTTAACACTAATATCACAACTTACATTAAATCTCCACAGGGGTAGATGCTCCACTTGTTGCAGTTCGAACCCTAGCTGTCGCTAAACGAGTTGCGTCACATTTGATACTCGTGTTTTGTAGGAAATTTACTTTTAAAGTTAAATATCTCTCACCGAAAGCATTTGATCTAATGTAGTTGATCACAACTAGTTTTATTTCAAATGTTAAGAATAAAAGGAGTTAAGGCCAGCCACATGACGAAATAACTAAGCTTGCAGTTGGGTAAACCTCAAAGTCTTTCATCTTTTTCTCTTTGATGCTTTTTTTCGTGATGCAAACATTGGATTTACACCTTTTACCTGGTTTTACCTAGTTTTTTCTAGTTTTTACTTTCTCGATACGTAGTATAGGGAAAGTATTGTGATCACGAAAAAAATCGACTTCGAGATTTCAACGGAAATACACGTTTTGAGGTCCTTAGAACACGTTTAGACTATTTTCGGAATGATGTCTGTGTGTGTGGATGTATGTGATTTTGGGTGCTCTAACTCAAAAAGTACTTGTCATATTAATACCAAATTTCATATATAACACTTTAGCATGATCATCAAGAACTGATTAGTTTTTGGACAATACAATACCGATTAACCGGAAGTCGAGGTTTATTCGAAACCCGATTCGGTTTTTGCGATATTTCTCCGATAGTACGTCATTATTATATGCATTGATCATTACAAAAAATGTAGAAAATATAATTTCCTACATCTTTTATTTCAAACAATTTTCCATAGCAGTTATTGTTTAGGAATTATTTATAAATAATCGGTTTTTTCGGTTTCCGTCAAATATCTCCTTAAAAACGTCGTCATTGGTAATCTTTGTGAGGACCAAAGTTGTAGAGAATAATATTTCTTTCAAGTTTTGTTTGAAACAAATTTTCGTAGAACCATCCATTTCGGAGATATTTAACTTATTCGTAATTTCCAGTATACAGCGCCACCACCATGTAGCGGTGAATTCTGTAAACATATTCAAAATATAATTTACGGCAATAAGGACAACTGTATTCTTTTACGATACGAAATAATAATTTTGCCTTATAATGCTATTCATAATAATTTAAATATCTATACCCCAAATATGGAGAAAGTCATGTGTTGACCACATCAGATTTTTAATAAATGTTGTAACGTTCATTACAAATATAATCACAGAAAAATAACACCGTAACGTCCAAGAAAAGCTTTTATTAAAAAACAAGGCCGGTTTTGCTACAATCGTGGCATCGTCAGGTGATAAAGTAATTCCACTAATTCGATAACTATAAAAGAGAGAGGGGAGATGAATTTACGACACAGGAGAATAGCAGATAGTTTTGGTGTTTGTGTGATTGTGAGGATAGCTTGAGGTGATCATTAATAGGATTCATCTAAACTACAAAGTTAATGCTCTTTGTCATCCTTCAGTTACAGAGACTAATAATTTGTTGTTCTTGGCTTTTTATTCCAGACATATTAATCATATAAAGTGTTTTCTCTTTGGGCATTTATCCCATAGCCGTGGAGAAGGTGACGAAAAGTTTTGCTCATTTTCTCTAGATGTACGAAAATGTAAGCTGTTTAGATCATTTTTAGCAGTTTTTAAATAATCCGATTATGCGTTCGGTTTGTCCGTCTGTCTGATGCGCCAGCTCCTCCATAACGAAAGAAGCTAGAAACTTAATTTTTCGCCAGTCGAGTCGGTATTCTGTCTCGTTGTGAACGTCTTCTCGGCTTTTCCCTCTGCATAAATTTTTATGAAAGAAACTGCCATTTACTGTGGGCTTCAGCGTTTCTTTCCTTACTTAATTACTAACTAAAAAAGTATTTTAAACATTTTCTTAAAGTATAGGGATTCATTATTTTCTCATATTTATATATTTTCTTAAGTGGATTATCTCTCTCTGAATTAACATATGCCTGTTCGCATTTTCTGAACGAGGGTTTGAAGAATAAAATCCTCGATCGTGTCCTTCTTTGACGATTTTGGCACGTTTATGTCGTCTCTCGATTATACGACGACGTTTATGGTAAAATCTCGACTGGCGCGTGGAGCAGAAGTTTTTGATCCCATTGTCTCCTTTATTTTTTGGAGCGCAGAGAGACGAGAGTGGGAGGAAGGGCTGGAGGCATAAATCCCCTTACTGGGAATTATCGTAGGGAAGAGTAACTCCGAAGTGAATAAACCGTAAAGTGATATTTAAAAGTAATAATAATAAGACTTTTCGGGAACTCCGAAATTCCTCGTCTTATTCTCGACTTAAGTCGCATTAACGTCGTTCAAAAGTATTTAGAAAGGGCGCTCTTAAGGAAAAAAGAATGCGAGACGGCAGGGGGGAGAATGAATAAATAGAAGAAGAAAAACAAATCAAAATGCGTACAGAGGACAATTAAAAACAAGTTAGGAAAGCGTACAGCGTATCACAAATGGGCGCGTTTCGTGCAATGGAGTATTATAAAGAAGTGATATAACTGTACGTAAGGGAAATAGCGTTTTAAAGTTCTTTTCTTCATCATCAATAATCCATTTTCTTCCTATTTAAAAATATAGCATGCACACGTAAGGATATTAAACGTTTGTTTGTGAGATTGTTTATGCTAGCAACAATGGGGGAGTAACTATGCAAGAAATATCCAAAGCTCAACTCGATTTAATACATTCTTGTTTGATTATCTTGATAACGGCTGCTCCTACGATAAAAATGAATAGGAAAGGAAATACTCTCCTTTACTAGTTCTACAAGTTTTATTTGAAAAATATTTTGATATGAGTATTACTTTACGAGATATGACGGAAAGTTCATTTTTTATCACGACTAAGAAGGTGCCCCTGATTGACTTACCTAATTTATTTTTTATAGTAAGTCCTTTATATCAAATTTCATGAAAATCCGTTTAATAGAAGCCAAGAACGAACATATGGACGGACATACGGACGGACATACGGACGGACATACGGACGGACAGACGGACGACAATAGGCGCTCACGCTGGAAGCGAAACGCGCCTAAAAACATTGTTTGCGAGAAAGAGAGGGGAGTGAAGATAAAAGAATGAGAGAATAACATATCCTTATAGTATAACACGAATACCATAATATAAAGAGAAAAAAAGCGAAATAAAGACAATAAGGAGAAATAGAACAAAGAATACAATAAGTAAAATGGAGAGTAAAGTTAAGAAAACTGAGAGAAAGGAAAAGAAAAAAACGAGGGAGAGAAAGAGACGATAAATTCGACTTGAAAAACTTTTTCGTTCCATTCTCCTCTCTCACTCAGCGCCGCCTTCCATTGTTTCATTTTCTCCCTCTTTCCCCCCTTTCCGAAATCCTTTCTTTTTCTTATTTTCTCTTTCGTTTCGCACCGTTCCAAACGCATTACCTAAAAGAGGGAGGGAGAGAAAAAAGAGGGATAGAGGCGAGGTTAAGGCCACGCCCTGTTGTGCCACCGTCCTTCCTCCCTCCTCCTGCTCCTCCTCCTCCCGTTTCCACCCCCGTTCACCTCTGTGCATGGGTCGGACAGAAAACAAGGCAGGACAGGAGGGCGGCGGGGATATTGAGGGAGAGGAGGGAATTGGAGAGGTGTAAAAAGGAAGGTAGGGAAGGGAGATTGAATTCGACCATCTTTTGTTTCCCGCTCGAAACTCTCTCTCCCTTCTTAAAAAAAAAAGAAATCCCTCTTTTTGTTCCCCATCCTCCATTTTCCTTCCCTTCTCCCGCCTCGCTGCTGTCCCCTTAGCAGAGAGGTTCAGGTGGTCCGACACGCCGCGAAACTCCATTTGGGAAAGCCGCAAGTCAGTCCCGACACCGCACACGTTAACTGCATATCCCTCGACGGTTTGAAGAAAACAATTGAAATTGGGGAGGCGTGCGTGGGAGGGGGAGTTTGTTGGACTGTAGAGGACAAGGAAGTTTTTGGTAAAACTGGAGGAGAGGACGGAAGCGGAGATTTGCGGGAGGGAAGGAATACAGATTGTTTTGTTAGGAAATAAAATGTTTTCCTCCCTATGCCAACGGAAATATAAGGCGACGGCTTTTTGTTAGGAAATAAGATGTTTTCCTCCCTATGCCAACGGAAATATAAGGCGACGGCTTTAATTGATTAAGTATTTCCAATTTCACATGTCGAAGGGATGAAATGTATTGCTTTTTATTTTTGAATAAGACTTTAACAGATGATGGTCTTTATCAGAGTAAAACGGAAACCAAATATGTATTTTCTTTCATCAAACATAGAAATTGTAACTAAATCATAATACAGTAAATGAACTTATGATCCAGAGGATGGAGGGAATCGGGGCGATGGCCCCGCCATCATGCCAAGACTGTTTAACTTGGTGATTACGTTAGGGGGATCCCGCACAGACCGATTTGCTCAGTAACCAACACACTTATAGCGACGACTCTGCGCTGGATTTTGTGATACAATATCTTGAAAGTCACGGAAGCGATAATAGAAATAACTAAACATAAATTGTTGATCTCTGTTACATAATAGATGTGTATTACATAATACATTTGTATTATGTAATCTACTATATATTTTAAAGAATTTGTTCGTATGTTTGTATTTTGCCGCGTCCTGCAACTGGCACACAGGGATGAGTGTAGACTATTTTTAAATTGCACTTTAAAATTAATTAAAATCACGGTACGAACACGGGACTTAAACTCAGATACAGAGGAAAAACTGAAGTTTTATTTTCCTACCGTCGAATTTCCAATGCAAGCCGAATTTGTCCAAAATTATGGTTTTTACAACAAAATTTAAGGTTTTTTGAACATAAAATTTTTCCTTGCCATGACAACCCAATTATTAGGGATTTAACACGTGAGCGTAATCCCAATTGCATCGAGATGGAAGCCATGATTATTATTTATCGAAGTACATATGAAATTGTGTGAAATGCTATTTGTAATTATTAAAATACTAATTATATCATAATTATAGTTATGGTTGATATTTATCGATGAAGCTCTAAGAAAAAGACCAAAATGTTCAATTAAAACCAATAAACAACGAGCTAAGGGACTTTCAGATCAAGTCGCGAAGCTAAGAAATAGCCAGGTAAACGAAGGAATATATATATTATATATATATATATATATATATATACATACACACACTAGTTAATGTGTGCTTGCATTCTGCAAGCATTTTTTAAGTTTAGCATTTTTACAATTTCAAATTATTCCCAATCAATTTTGTACAAAATCATATAACCGTATCAAATTTCAACTTTGTAACTCATTTAGAAGTGCATTATAATTTTATTCGTCGCATAGGACAATTATGTGGCAAAACATTCGCTAAGACTTTGAATTTTTACAATATCGGATTCCTTCTTTCTGTTGTTAGTTAAAACCCATAATACTGCCATATTTCATGCTTGTATCTCATGAAGAATTGTCGTATAATTTTCACACTCGTATGGGGCGGAAATGGGGCAAAGCCGCCCCTTATAAATTGCAATTTTTTTATTTTATCTTCGGTTACAATGAAATTTCTTTAATGGTGCCATATTTCAAGTCTGTAGTTCATATGGAGCTGCCTCATCATTTTTGTTCTCGTATGGAGCAATACTGGGGCAAAAGAGCTCCAAAAATGGGTATTACTACAATATCGGATTTACTTCTTTAGGCACAGTTCACATTAATGGCATTAAAATATAAGCCTCTGATTCCCATTAAAAGCTTACCCAGGTGAAAGCATTAAGGCTGTTGCCTAGGAAACCTTTTGTTAGACCCAGAAAAATTAATTTTTTCCGATAAAAACTATAAATTTACGCTAATTCTACTCGGATTTGAAATCTGTCTTCAAAAATAAGAAACTACAATTTATATCCTATCCGATAGTTTAAGTCTCGTGTTCGTATCTTGACGGGAAGTAATTTGAAAATGCAAATACAAAAACCTCTACACCAATTTACATGTTTTCTTATGGGCCAAAAATGGGGCAAAAAGGGGCCAAATAAGCCCCTCAAAATAGGATATATATATATATATATATATATACACACACACACAAGATTCCATAATTTAATATCACATAACATTACAATGACCTTAAAGAATACTTATTTAGAGTATTCAGATGTATTATATTTCAAGAGTTTCACTTTCTGAATGATTCGAATGATCGTAATTCTCCCGTTAAACTCTAACAGGCAGTTCTACTAGTACTTATATAAAATACGTGAATGCTTATTCAGAAGAAACGAGCAAGATACCCTTTGCAAATGCAAGAGATAAGAAGCACGTTTTAATTAAAATTTTCAGGGTTCTAGTTAGCCTCTCTCAATGGGAACAACCAGCAACGTCGGAATGTAGATCCTTAATGGACAATCTCATCCATGAAAATTCCATTCCTGTTACTTCAGTAGTTTGGCTACTATACCATTTCAAAAACCTTGAATTTTCTTATTTTAAAGCCACCTAGGGCAAATATATGGAACTCCAATCGGCGGAAATAATATATCATACATTGATAAGAGCTAAATCAAAGAGAAATTTCTAAATATCTCTTTTTTTTTAAATCGATTGCCCACAGATGATCAGAATGATCACATTAGTACATTTTTGCTTTTAAGAATAGTACGTGTTTTTATACACAAAGCACATAAATGAAAAGACAGGAAAAATCCCAGAGGACAAAGATAAACATAGTAAAATAAATAAGTAAAACATTCTAGTGTAGTTTTGCTCATCGCTCACAATGCTTCGAAGTAAATTTGAAATATTTTCTACTCTCCTGATATAGAAATTCGGTTTTTACTTTCCCATATACGAAGTATATTGAGGAGGAATTGTAATCGCGAAAAAATTCGACCTCGAGATTTTGACGGAAATATACGTTTTAGGTGTACCTGAGTCCGAAAAAGTGGTTATCACAATGCCGTCTGTCTGTTCGCGGCTCTAGAGCCTAATCGGTAGAGCGAAAATGAATTAAATCTCCTACTTAGGCATTTTATCATACAGAATAGAAACTCTGAAGAAATGGTTGACATTGCTCAATAATTAAGGGAAGTTTATTCTACGCATTTTTATCAACAATTTGATTTATCAAAAACGGCTGTAACGATTTTGATCAAATTTCGTACAGTTACTTGAGTTTACATCTTCAATAATACCAGATAGTTTATATTTCTCAAAAGATGTATATAAGGCTAGTTTATTCTGGACAACTTTAACAATAATTTGATTATCTGAAAAACGGCCAGAGATAGCATTTCGTACCGTTACTTGAGTACACGTCTGCAATAATACTACATACTTCATATTTCTCAAAAAATGAATATTAGGCTAGTTTATTCTTGGGCAAATTGAACAAAAATTGGATTTTCTAAAAACCGGCTCATACGATTTTCATTTTCTAAAGATAACTAAGAAAAAAACGCATTACAAAAACGACGCATTAGTATATGAGAAAGTTTGTACAATGTATGTTCTACAGATTTTTTCTTATTGCGCTGTGACATATCTTCAAATTTTCTTTCTTATATCGTCATTATTTTTCGATCCAATATTTCATTTCGTCGTTATTATAAACCTACCAATTAATTCTCCTAATATTTTATATTTGAAAACTTTGTATGCTTTATCTTTGAGTATTGGTAACCTACCTATACAAATATTGACAAGATTTTGCTCTAAAGAGGGTAATTTAGTATAAAATATCCTTGTATACACGTTCCATTGTGATTAGAGCAAATTTTTTTTCCTTTTATCCGAATGCGAAGGATTTTGTAGGAAACGAATTTTGATCCCGTAAAATTTCCTTTATTATTTTCCCCATTTAGTTATCTGCCATTAATTATATCTTTTATTCCTTCCAATTAAAATTTTTATAAACCGAAACTCCAATCATAGAGCGAATATACCTCTAATATTATGACTCCGGCATCATTATACTGTTCCTGGCGAATAATTTGGTCACTTTGAGACAGCGAGTTTAAAAATTCGGGTTCTACGATTCATATTTTTATTTTTAATGAGTAATGTTTTTATTTTGAATCAGACATTTCTCATTACCGATACGGACTGAACGCAGTTTCCCGGAGCAGTGCCCAAAAAATTGCTTTCAGCCTAATTGCTGAAATTCCATTTTTTTAATCATACAAAAACATCGGTGATTAAATTTTGATCGATACATTTTTTTTTAACCTTCGCTTCCAATCACACATGAAAAGGAGGATTCTAAAACGGCATTTCTGTTCGATTTATGTTTACTTTTAATGCAAATGGAGTTAACCTATAGTAACTGCAAAAATAAGGATTATTACCGAGACCTCAATTGGAGATACCTTTAATATTTTTTATAAATGTTTGCCTTTATTTGATTTGATCTTTCAAGGAGCATATCTTTGTGAACATTACTGTGCGAAAATTCGTATGTGCGCATTTCATATGCTGTAAAAAAGAAAAATTCCGTGCGAAATACTCGCAGTGTGAGAAAGTTGCATCTGCCATTTAATGCGATTTTAGTCAACCATGTCGAGCTTCGTGACAATCCGACGTAGCAGGTAATTATTCTAGCCAAAGGGAAAAATCACAATTTTTCCTATGATCCTATCTTCTTCCGTGCATCAAACTATTTCAATATATATGATAAAATGTAAAATATGAGAAATTTCACTTCCACAGTCATTCATAGGAATGAGGTATCCATGAAAAAATACTTCTCTGGAGTATTTACATTTGGAAATAACAATATTCCCTAAAATCTATTCACTGATCTCTTATAACAATTGACCTTTACTATGTGAATAGACAGGATAAATGAATATATTTGTATTGTGAGAGTACTCAATTATTTCATTTTTATTAGCGCTTCTAACTTTCTCATATATGAAGTATATTAAGAAAGTATTGTTATCGCGAAAAAATTCTACCTCTAGATTTTGATGGAAATATATGTTTTAGGTGTACCCGAGTCCGAAAAAGTGGTTTTCGCAATGCCGTATGTCTGTCCGTCTGTCTGTCTGTTCGCGGGTCTAGAGCCTAAACGGTAGAGCGAAAATGAATTAAATCTCGTACTTCGGCATTTTATCGTACAGAATAGAAGCTATGAAGAAATGGTTCGCATTACTTGATAATTAAGGAAAGCTTATTCTACGCATTTTAACAAAAATTTGATTTTCTCAAAAAAGGCTCTAACGATTTTTATCAAATTTCGTTCAGTTACTTTAGTTTACGTCTGAAATAATGCTAAATATTTCATTTTTCTCAAAGAATGAATATACGGCTAGTTTATTCTTGGGAAACACTAATGACAATCGGATTTTCTAAAAAAGCGGCTCATACGATTTTCATCAACTTTCGTATACTTATTTAAGTTGATGTTTATAACGATTCTAAATAGTTCATATTTTTTTCAAAAAGGTAACTAAACGACGCATTAATATATGAGAAAGTTTATACAATGTATGTTGTACCGATTTTTACTTTCTCATATACCAAGTATGTTGAGAAAGTATTGTTATCGCGAAAAAACTCAACCTCGAGCTTTTTACGGAAATATAGGTACGTTTTAGGCGTGCCGTCTGTCTGTTACCGGTTCTAGAGCCTAAACGGTAGAGCAAATATGAATGAAATCTCGTACTTAGGCATTTTATCATACAGCATAGAAGCTATGAAGAAATGGTTGACATTGCTCAATAATTAAGGGAAGTTTATTCTACGCATTTTTAACAACAATTTGATTTTCTCAAAAACGGCTATAACGATTTTAATCAAATTTCGTACAGTTAATTGAGTTTACTCTTCAGTAATACCAGATAGTTCATATTTCTCAAAAAATGAATATAAGGCTAGTTTATTCTAGGTAACTTTAACAACAATTCGATTTTCTCAAAAACTGCCCTAACGATATTGATCAAATTTCGTAGTTACTTGAGTATACATCTACAATAATACTACGTATTTCATTTTTCTCAATGAATGAATATAAGGCTAGTTTATTCTTGAGCAACTTTAACAAAAATTGGATTTTCTAAAAACCGGCTCATACGATTTTCATTTTCAAAATATAACTAAACGACGCATTAGTATATGAGAAAGTTTGTACAATGTATGTTGTACCGATTTTTATTTTGGTGTTTGTCTGTGCACTTGCTTAAATTAAAATTTTGACTAAACAATAATTAATAGAGATCCGAAACTTGGCGTGTAGATTTCTGCACTAATGCCATTTGATTTTCTTTAGATTAGGCTTTTGAACAAATTGTAGGTCCGATAGGAGCCCATTTAAATATTTTACTTTTAATATCTTCGAAGGTAAAAAAGATGGAAAACAGATTTTGAGAGTATATTTTTAACGTTCGTGCCACATACAAACAAGGCTCTAGTGCAGTGGCTCTCAGAAGATATTTTCTTGTGGCCGTCGATATAGCCACCAGCAATTCCTTGTGGTTGCATCAAGAAAAGGGTAACGAAAATCTAACAATAAGCACGTAAAAATTTCCTCATATGTTCTAATTATGACAACCGTTATTTATTTATCATTAATAATTTTTCTCTTTAAATAATTCCAATTATTGCAATTTTCATAACAAATTACAGCACAAAGTATTAACGGATTTAATAATAAGGGGAAAACGGGCTAATTTTATACATGATCGTGGATTATGAAGAAATTTAGATCCTGCTTTTGAGCTACCATTTTCGACCACTTTAATTAAATATAGATTCTTGCTCCAGAAATTTCTCATGCATCACCAATTTATAAATTTAACCTAGAATAAATATGTACTTGAAATATTATGTTATCGTTTTCAGAAATATGGGATACGTTGTATCATAAAAACTCAGTATTAATTTGTCATTAAACATAATAAAACTAATAAAATTGAAGCCTTACTTGTATCCTATTGAGAAACTTTTCATGCGGACAGAATTCATCCGAAAGAATACGTCAAGAGAATGTATTAATATAACTCATCTTAGGGAAGATAATAAAATATTTAAAAATAAAATTTTCACGCTAATTTAATTAATTTTTACCCATTATCTGATGACGCGGCTCTTTGGGAATCGCTTCCATTATCTGCCTGCACCCCCCGCTATCTTCTCCTTTCACCGTATCCCATTTCGCCACCCTCTATCCTTCGCGTTTTTCCACGATAAAAATCGCTAGTTTAGCAAACTCTTGTCGTTCGAAATCGTTTTCGCTCAGGAAATTAAAAAGAAAAAAATAATCAAGAAGTCAAAAAAAAATAAAATAAAACTTCGAAAAAAAAATGAAAATCGAAACTTTTTCTCCTTCGTCGGGTGCGTCCTTAAAAAAAAAAGGAAAAACCAAAGGAGAAAAAAATCCCCGCGAAAGAAGGAAGAGAGCGTTCCGGAATATTTCCTCCGTCTATTCGCCCTCGTCCTCCCCCTTTCAGTTAAGCGCTTATGCTCATTAACATTCTTTTCCCTTTCCGAAGACCGAAAAATCAGTGCTCCCCGCCACGCACATTTCTTTCATCTCGTCTCCCTATTATTCACCATTAGAATCTTCGTAAAAGAGAACGAGGGAATTGGGGAAGGGGTGTAGTGGTGGGGGAAGGAGGAGACGACGGCGTGTATTAAACGCCGCCTACACCCATCTTTTCAGACGCAAAATTCCATCCCCTTTCCTCCTCTCTCTCTCTTCACTTTATATATCCCATCCCTTGCCAACGCCGTTTTCCCTAGCCATCTTTCAACTCTTCCCTCTTACTTTCTCTTCCCATTCTTCATTTACTCCTCGTCCTTTTACCCCTCTCTCTCGCTTTCTTTCTATCACACAGAAACACTCTTTCTCCTTCATTAACTCTTATCTGTGTTCTGACTTCTCAAACCTTTATTCATCTATTTAACTTCTGGAGACTCCTTAACTCGTCTATCTACCATATTCCATTTCTACTTTCTTTCGTTCTATTTTCTCTCTCCTTTTCCCTTTCTCTCTTCTTTTTCCTTCTACTTTTCCAACTTCTTTCTCTCAATGCTATCCTCATTAGCCTTTCTCTCCGCACCTTCATTTCTTTCATTCTACAGCTTTAAGGTGGCGTAAGGGTCTTTTCAGTTTCGTGCTTATTTCCAATAAATAAATTTCGTAGCAAAGTACGGTCTCTCTCTCTCTCTCTGTTTATTTCTCTTTTTTATTATCAGTCGCCTCTCTCCATTCCCGATAACCTATATATAAGTTAAAACCGCCCTTCCTCTTCCATTTGATTTTTTCAAAAAACTTCAGTCTTGTTCTTCTTCTCTACCTATGATTGGAGATATATTTAGCGTTTAAGTTTCCATTGAAGATAATAACGAAATGATAACGTAAACATGCCCTGTTTTAAATCTACCTTTAGTTGTACTTGCATGATTGTGTGTAAGTTATCTTAGATCAGCGAATAAGAACGTTTCGGTGGAGGTTTTAAAATGGTCACTTGCACTTTTCACACAATAAATGTTTCAATTAACTTACTTCTAGTTGCGATTGCCACATGAAATTTCTATTTACCCTTTTTTTAAATTTCAGGTGCGTTGTGGCAATGAGGCCATGATTATCACACAATCATTCCATTTGCCGACGCAGAAAATTTTATTCTTTCGCAAAAAAACCGCTGACCATATCTCGCCTCTGAGCACAGCCTTCTTGGCTAAAATCACTAGCACGATTTTTAATTCTACGCTTCTGCGTGCGCCATATGATGCGATGTGGTCAAATTTTCTGATGAGAACATACGTGGAATGGCGGAGTTCGTCCAACGCTGGAAAATGAAAAAGGTAGGAAAACCCCCTCCAATATTTGTTTTTTTTATGGTTTCAACCGACTTGTGTCAAATCAACGTCGATCAAAGTGAATGTTACGTTCCTTAATGAGGAAGTAATAATATCCCATAATATTAAAGAGAATCGTTGAGAGTTCATTAATGTTGCCCAACTATCGTTGTATAGTGCGAGACACAAAAATTCATATATGTGAGACCGGTTTCGATACCTCGAGTTTCATCAGTATCTGTTGACGGAGACGAATGATCTGGCACATTATTTCCTCAAATAGTAAAATATTATTTTTAGTTCGTGAAAAAGCTTCTCCATTCCTATATCTCTTTCAGAAAAGAGCGTCACAGCACTTCACTTAGCGGCGTTTAAAAGCAGAATACTAATAATGTGAGCTTTTGAGATGATTCTTCTACTATCACAATGCTAATATAGGTATATCCGCCGACCTTGGGCGAAAACTTCATGTGATTATTTTTTGTTTCCATTTGCAGACACGTAGTGAATAAGAAAATCTTGAGTGCAAATGTGTTATTCTTAGCTTATAATAATGAAGTAACTCCAATGACACAGGCAGCCAACGAATTGCAGTTTATTGGAAAGAACTTGAATTTTTGGTACATGTTAAATTTTAATAGTGATGCATTAATATAAATTTCTTTATATCCTGTTGTACTAATACAGCTGCAATTTTGTCTTCATTCGAAATGATTTTATTACATATTTTGCCTTAATTATAACGTATATAATGATGATTAGAATTATGATCTAATTTAAAATGTGAATGCTGCCCTATAATCACTGGTAAGGTCCATGTAGTGGGTTGCCGGCTTAACATCTGAATGGTGGAGTGATGTTGTTGATAACTGGATTTATTACTTACACCAACGGTTGACACCAAAAGGTGATTAATTAGTCTTTCATCCCCTCGTGCGGGTCAGATCGATAATTTTTGTGGCTTCGTTAATGCTGATGGTTCGATAAGATAAAGACATCCAAAATGATCTAAACCGTTGAGCTAGTGGGGCGGAATTTTTGTCGTACTTCGCTCCACCTGTATCTCATCAAAGAAATAGTGTTATTCGTGAACACTTGTAAAATTAGCGCGTTTTTCTTCTTCTATTAAAATCGGTAATATTTTATTTTATTTCGATGTTTCTTCCATTAACTTAATTGAGGAACTGAGGAGAATTTGGAATTTAAACGCCTGTTAACTGCGTAAATTTGGCTTATGTTAATTAATTTTATATGTGGTTACACCGCCACGTATTTGATCATTAGAGCCTTGTCTGTAAGAGGCATCAATATGTAAATGTATTATAATTAAATGACTCCTATCCGAACCCGTACGTTTCTCAAAACTAAAATCTATAGAAAAACAAATGGCAGAAGTACGAAAATCTTCTTTCCAAGTTTCAGCTGTCTATCGTTTACGGTTACGTCAGAATTTCTATTTAAGCAAGTACGCAGACAGACGCCAAAGTGAAGCTGTAAGCGAATTTATTTTAAACGTGCAAAAAATAACTCGATATGTCCCTGCAAATTATGTAAGGTTTCGCTACAGCAGTCCACGAAGGCATAAATGAGACGCGTACGCGAAGAATTTATAAGCGGAATCCAAACCTCACAGTTGTTTGAATTCAATTAGCGCTGAGATGAGAGCATACTTTGTGCGTTGATGTTTACTTTCTCATACGAAGTATCGAGAAAGTATTGTTTTCGCGAAAACATTCGACCTCGAGATTTTTACGGAAATATACGTTTTAGGTGTCGCTGAATCCGAAAAAGTGGTTTTCGCAATGCCGCCTGTCTGTCTGTCCGTCCGTCTGTCTGTCTTTTACTGGCGCTGGAGCCTAGACAGTAGAGCGAAAATGAATTAAATCTCGTACTTAGGCATTTTATCATACTGAGCAGAGTATACGTAGAAATGGTTGACATTGATCAATGATTAAGAGTAGTTTATTCAACGCATTTTTAACAACAATCCGATTTTCTCAAAAACGCCTGTAACGATTTTGATCAAATTTTATACAGTTACTTGAGTTTACGTCTTCAATAATACCGTATAGTTCATATTTCTCAAAAAATAATATAAGGCAACTTTAACAACAATTCGATTTTCTCAAAAACGGCTCTAACGATTTAGACCAAATTTCGTACAGTTACTTGAGTATTCATCTACAATAATACTACCTATTTCCTTTTTCTTAATGAATGAATATAAGGCTAGTTTATTCTTGGGAAACTTGAACAAAAATTGGATTTTCTAAAAACAGGGTAATACGATTTTCATTTTCTAAAGATAACTTAACGACGCAGTAGTACCCATATATGAGAAAGTTTGTACAATGTATGTTGTACCGATTTTTGGACTAGCATCGAGGAAGAAAATGTACAACGCAGGGTAATGTATCTTTTAACCAGAGTCAATAATTACTTTTCATGCGTAAATGT
Organism: Uropetala carovei; assembly: GCA_036926305.1. Taxonomy (NCBI): domain Eukaryota; kingdom Metazoa; phylum Arthropoda; class Insecta; order Odonata; family Petaluridae; genus Uropetala; species Uropetala carovei. The sequence continues at coordinate 11,108,431 of JAXCHB010000004.1, forward strand.
GAAAATTAAAAACTTTCGACGCATTTTAGACAATTTTTGTTTATGCATCAGTCGAGAATAGTTTTTTAAAAAAGAGAATCCATATGCCTTTAGCCGAGGTTTTGAGTTTTCACTAATCGCTGTTAAATGAGTCATATCTTTCGTAATTGTAAGTGAATGGCTTCATCAATAATTTCCACTTTATTCTCTTAGCTTACATAGAATAAATTTTAATTAACGTAAAATTAGGCGTAGTTCAAGTACAAATAAAATGTTTTCATTAACAGCGAAAAACACTGATCTAACGAATATGTTTTCTTTTATTTTTATGATTTACCTCCATTTGTAATATAATTGTTACTACGCATGTGTTTTATTTTACCTTCCACCAAATCCACGTCGCCGAGATTTTACGATGCGAATGCCCAACAATCCTCGCCTAAGAGGTTAAAAGTGTGTGATTCTCCACATATCTTCCATTCCAGTAGAAGAGCATCCTCTTCAACATCCGTGTCTCATTCCTTGCCCTCCTAAAAGCACACCTCATTCACGCCAAGTTCAGTTACCCTCTCTTACGCGAGGGGCGAATGCCCTGCTCCATACCGGACGGTGGCATAATTAGAGCGACTCTCCAGACGTCACTTTTAAACTGAAAGGAAACGTAATCCTGCACTCGCACACTTCACTGTCTTTTTTTTCCCTCCCCGCTTCCTTCCCCCACATTCCTTCACTCTCTCTCTCTCTCTCTGTCACCCTTTTTACCGCTTTTTCTCCTGGACTATCGCACGGAGACGGAGGTGAAAAAAATTAAACCGTTTTGAGGTCATACATCGTCTGCCGCACTTTTTATTTTCACAGAAAACTTAAAGATTTTTTCTTACAACCTTCCCAACTGGATCCATACGCGTAACGTACAGAGTTTCCTCGTTTTTGCAGGATCGTAAAGTAAGAGTTTTCGTTCGTTCTTTCGTGACGTGATTCTTTTATTTTTTTAGAAAAAGGCGAGGTATTTGAGCAGACGAACATATATCCGTAAAGAGCCGTCTTAAGTGTAAGGGAGCAAGACGTAAATCAGAGGCGTAGCTACGACTGAAAGGGCAAGAGAGTAAGAATTATTGGCGGGCCTCCTCGTTTATCATTAAATAAAAATATAAGACAGAAATTGTATTGGATTAATGTGAGAAAACAGTTTTATTAATTCTTGCTTTGGTATCATGGATGAATATAAATTTTTGTATCGTATTAAATTATCACAGGTAGTTTATACTTAGATAGGTCAGTGGTTATTATCGGTTAAACCTGGTTTTCCTCTTACTCCTTTTCTTAATTTATTTGTAACTGTATTTACTCTTCAAGTCTTTTAGGATTTTAAACCGTTTCCTTCCTATTTTCCGCCAATTTCATCTTTTTCGTGTGTATAGGTAGAAGTAAAAATTGATAACTTTTGTGTTTTTAGGAGACTTAACTCGTTACTTGGCCCACATGAGAGTAAATACGCTATGCTGTACATTCATTAAGAACTGATCTCGCCTTTTACCACGACTTTTTTCTTGAGTGGGCTGCGGAAAATATATTAGATTGAGTGGAAGATTCGACATTATATGTTGGATTGAAACAGATTGTAATCATTATTTCACATGATAAAATAAATTTTGATGTCAGAGAAAAGAAAACTCATTACCAATTTTAACAAAATATTTCGACGTTATTTATGCGTTTTTTTTATTGCTTCTGCAATGGCATTCGCATCCAAACAAAGTTTGTTTCTCGGATCCATCTTATTTCGATAAATACAGGAGCAAGGTGTCGAGCGGGTTGATTACGATTTGGGGTAACGGATGACGTAGATCAGGGTTTCCCAACTTTTTAAATGAGTCGAGCACCGGGTTATTTATTAGAACATGAACCACTAAACTTTTGCAAATGTAGGAATGATCATAAATAAATAAAATCAATATAACTTCGAAGTTCTTTAAATAGTATATAAAGAAACAAATCAAAGTACTGGTACTAGGAAATGCGATTTAAAGCAGCCTATAAGAGCAATGTCGGACTGCCAAAGAGCCCTGCAGCACTAGCGATCACCAGGCAACGAAGTCCTGACGTAGATGCTGTAATTCCACTGCCGTCTGCATTATTCTTAGACGTCGCTGCCGATGAAACTCGCTACTATCAGTGTGATGATTCTTTTATATCATAATCATCACAGCCATTCTGTCTTTTGGCCGGTTTTAAGCTTCCGCAACCATATCTGCGCTATTTAAAATCATTCCCTTCTTATTATTATTTCCATCCCCTTCTTTTAATGCATCTTATATACCTTTCATCTTCCTACCTCTTTGCCTCTTTCCTAGCATTCTCTCTTCTATAACTCCTTTCAGCAGATTGTTGATTTTCAAAATTTGACCCACTCATTTCTTCTGACTTTCCCTTATTATACTATAATTGTTCTTATTATAAGAACAGTGAAGTACGCGGATGATCAAGGACTTCTAGCAAGAAAGGAAAAAGAACCCCAGAAAATGATAAATAGACTAGTGATAACAGGTAGAAAATACGGTATGGAAATTAATACAGAAAAATCCAAGGTCATGCGAATATCAAGTAAAGAAGAAGAAAATTTGAACATAAGTATTGGAGGAAAGCCATTAGAACAAGTTTCAGATTATAAATACCTTGGAAGCATCATAACGAGAGAAGCAAAATGTACCGAGGAAATCAGGACTAGAATAACAAAAACAAAAGCCGCTTTCAGAAGAAAGAAACCCCTACTAATGGGAAATATAAATCAGGAAATCCGCAAGAGGTTAATCAAATGCTATGTATGGAGTATAGCTTTGTATTGGGTAGAAACATGGACACTAAGGAAAAATGATATTAAATACTTGGAAAACTTCGAAATGTGGACATGGAGAAGAATGCTGAAGATAAAATGGACAGATAGGGAGAAAAACGAGGAAGTACTACGAAGAATAGGAGAGAAGCGAACGATTATACAGACTATCAGAAAGAGGAAGGCGAACTGGATTGGGCATTACCTGAGGAGAGAGTGCATGATTAAAGAAGTGCTAGAAGGAAAACTGGATGGAAAAAGAGAAAGAGATAGGAAAAGGTTTCAGCTAGTAGACGACTTGAAAGGGAAAGAGAGCTATCAAGACATGAAGAAAACTGCGGAAAATAGGATTATATGGAGAACCGAGTTTAACCATGGATAATCACGGACCTGTCTACAGACAGACTACCTATGATGATGATGACTCTAATTGAGCTTTTCTCTTCCCCTGCTACATTTGAAACTAATTCATTCGTTTTTCTTTCAGACCAAATAATTTTCTCCAGTTTACGCTATTCCCACAAATGAAACCCGTCTATTCTTCTCAAATATTCTTTTTGAACAGTTCATGTCTCACACCCATATAATGCTACGCTCAATATCAAAATCTTCAATAACCTATTTTTTATTTCTTTATATATTCATACTGCCATAATTTGTGTTTCCCATTGGTTTTACGCGGATGCTCTTCGTCTGTTGGAGCCATTTCTCAAGGATAACATCTTTCGGTTTTCCAACGTCTTTCATCCTCTTTAAATTTTATTTCCCTCGACGAGTCAACCGCTTTCGCATTCCTTTGCATCGAATTCTTTTTGGTCACCTTTTAGCTCTCCGCCTTCGCCCCAATCTCCTTCTTAATATCATACCAGACGTTCTTTTTCCCTGTCCCTAACAACCCTCCATGAATTCATTCATCTTTCTCATTGCTAGCGATAGAAATTTTGGTTTCGTGAAAGGCAGTCAACTCTGTATAGGAAGTTGAAAAACCGTCTTAAGCGCAAGGAATGTGAACAATAATAAAACTTCAAGAGCAAGTATAAATATAATTGAACGAAAAATATCGTCATCCAGTTTAGGGAAGTTCTCGTTAAAGACGTTTAATTTATTAGAGATACGATTGCAATTATTTTGAAAAAAAAAAAGCTGCGTTATTTTTCTTCTAGAACTGAAGTAAAATGTGCAGTCGTTAAAACGTGAGCTTCAGTCCTATTTGAAGAGAAGTTTGCAACCTTGCTTTAGAAGTGTTTTATTTTGCATGAAGTAAATCCACCGAAGTCAATTTTACATCACTAACCTGCCAGCTTCCAAAACCATTAATGCGGTGTTAAGGGAAATACGCATTTGCAAAGATGTAAGTACGTTGATTGAAATTACTACTGTATAAAAATTTAAAAAATTGTTTATCGTGGAAAATTCATCGAAAATTCACAATATACTATAACTGTTGAACGCATTTCAGCCGCAACAGTTTTCTTTCACGACCACTTTTTAAAGTATTTTCTATAAGAAATATTCACTAAAATATAGTATTCAAATCAATATGCATATAGGGAAACAAATTGTCGGTAGGGCATTCATCTATTCTATTCTATTCTATTCTAGACTTTCATCGCACCACATAAAAGTTTGATATCCAACAACCTTGATGGCACACTGGTTTTCCGTTCTCATTCTTCATTTCAGGTGGCACTTTTACACTTTCCCTTTCATTTCTTCTTCCTCCTACCGTCTCCCATTCAAAGCTTTTCATTTACCTCCCTTTCTCTTTCTTTCTCTCCCTCTCCTCGAAATTTTTAATAATTCCTCACCTTTCATCGTCTCATTAACGAGTACTTATTCACTCCCACCCCATACGCTCTCTCCTTTTCTCCCTCTCTCTCTCTCTCTCCCCTCCTACTGCTAAAAACCTCAAAACCATCTCTCTCTCTCTCTCTTTCCCCCGGAGGCGTCGAGGGCGGTTGCTATGAATCCGTTAACGTCTCCCGATTCTCCCTCTCTCTCTCACACACACACACACCCTTTTCCCTCATTCCTCCTCTTTCCTTTTCCCTTTCGGGCGCTCTCGTTCTCATTTCAACCCCTATTCCTCCCTCCTCCCCTCTCGTCTCTCCCCTGACCGCGGGGATGGAGGAGTTATGGCCGTACGTCGTTGACTCCCGTGTATTTAGTGCGCCTCGCGTGGCGCTGGCGTGCTACACTCTGTTTCACAGCTTTTCCTTTCATTATTCGCTTCTCAGGCCTGTATTTTTTTCGCCTTTTTTCACTACCCGCGTTAGGGAGGAATATTTGGGGGGGGAAGGGAGGGAGGAAGAGGAGGTTAGGAGGGAGTGGTTTGTTGGTTTCTGTGTGCATTTGTAGGCGTTGGAGTTTGTAGTGGGAGGGTTTTTCGGAGGGGGAATGAGTTGTTTTTGGACTGCGCGCGGGGGAGTCTGCGGCAGAGATCGTTTTACTCGTGGGGGAAACCGAGAGAAGAGGGAAAGAGGATGGGGAGAAAGGGTTGTGAAACGGGAAAGGGGACGTGAAAAACTGATGTGTGTTCAGGAGTGGAGAGGAGGAAGATGGGAGAGAACGAGGGTGTAAGTCGGTAGCTTTCTTTTAGGGAGAACGTGGGGGGAGGAAGGAGGTTGTGTTTTATTTTTTTTTACCGGAGAACGGGATTTGTTGTTTTTTTTAATGCGGGAAGAGGAGATAGCGGGGATAAGAAGAGACTTGTTAGGGTTTACAATTATCAACGCGGAGATATTTCAGTCTCCTTGTACCGCCGTGTGATTATTGTTTTTGCAATCCAACCGGTGGAGGGGGGGAGGCGTTAGCGTTATAGAGAGAGGGATAAGTGAGCAGGAGAATGCAAGTGAGAGGGAAACGGAATGGAGGCGAGGTAGAAGGAAAGGGTCGGGAAAGATTCGTAGGAGTGGGAGGAAGGGAGGGGAAGAGAGAGAGAAAAGGGAGGGGAAGAGAGAGGAAATTGAGGGGTTGAGAGAGGAAAGGAAGGTTGCGTATTTACGTGCGAGATGATGCCTTGGGATTCACGAAAAGTCCTCGGGGGAAGGCTATTTTCCCTCCGAAAATGTGCGTTTCGTATTCAATATATGGATACTTTGAATGCGAAATGCTTTTTTTTCTTAAGGCTACCTTCTCACCAGTTAAATAAACTGTTTTGAGCGCTCCATTCTCTGTGAATTCGCTTCGTTCGTGAGAGAAACTTGCTCTGCTTTGATTAAGGAAATAAATCGGATCGTTGCGTTTTACGACTTAACGAAAGATTTTTATGAGGTAATGTTTGACATTTATGCTTCGGTGATAATTCGAAACAGTAATTTATGGATGCTTTCTCAAACAATTGTATGCAATGATTGAATATGTAAAACTAATTAATAGGAATTGAATTAGACAAAATTAGTTCAATATCACAATCGTCAATCTAATGTACCGATATTGCATTTGCGTTCCTTTTTAATCTGTAAATTAACATATTAACATTCTTTCGTGAAAATTTTTGTAATATCATGTAAGTTAAAAATGGTTGATGGTTTCTTTACGCAATTTGTCATAGCAGCAGTTTCTAAAATTTTGAAGAATTCGGAACATTTTTCTCACCAAATTACCTAATCAAAACCCAATATATCATCTCGATAAAAATTTCGAGCATTAAAATACGATTTACCAACATATCATTTAAAAAATATAGGAAAATAAATTTTTTTTGGCTTGAAGCTAGACACGCGCATTATTTCGATAGATCTCGCTCTACCGCATTAAAAAAAATACAACCCTTCCCGCCACTGAACGCTCAAAAATCTCGATGAGGGCGGGGAATCTCATTCCGTAGCGCTGTTATTTTTTTTAACGCGGTCACAGCCCGAAACACAGCCATCTCTTCGCAGGTCATCCGTCTCTCGTTTCGCGTGGGCCGAAAATACAAAAAAAAGAAAGAATCGCTTTTGATAAATCATTTCCCCCTACCCTCCGCCGGGCGCATTTTCAACCCACCCGCTGAGCGCATCGCCTCCTCTTCTGTCCGTCCTCGAAAATGCCTCTCGTCCCCTCTTCCGACATTTCGGATTGCTATGTTAAGAGAACGCCCATTGAAAAAAAAAACCAGCCACCCGCCAGCACGTTGCCACGCCCCTGCCAGCGCAATGCCAGCGGGCTGCCATGACAACATCCAGTCGGTCCCGTGGAAGGAGCGGAGAAAGAGGGCGTCCGCGAAGATGGAGGTGGAGGCGGTTTCGAATTAAAACACTTTTTCTCTCGGCGACCTCAACGCCCAAAAACCCAAGCGAAGCACCCCGTCGAGCTGTTTGTCTGACCAGCGAGGGGGCTATACCACGGCATGGGAGGGGGATGAAAGGGGGGGGGGGGAGGATGGGATTCCTCTCTCTCTCTCTCTCCACCCCTCTCAGAGAAGCTTTCACTCATCTCGCCTTCAAATCGCTTCCAGTTCGTACTTGCATCCATTCGCTCGCTCGCTTTCGTTTTGTCCGCCTCGCATTCTTTCTCCCTTCTCTTTCACTATCATTCCTCGCTCTTTCCGTCCTTCGGAAGGGACGTAAAGCCGTTGGTCCTCCTTGGTGCTTCTCGTTAAGAGAGTAGGGTAATGCCGGAACCGGGTTTCTCTCTCTTTTTACTCATTTTGCGATTTTAGACTGAGGGAAGCTTATACTATAATAGGGATGGTCGTCGATTGAAGTCACAGGGTCACAATTCAATTCAATTCCTCACTCTCTCTCTCTCTCTCCTCGTTTTGATCCTTTATGTTTCCGAATTAAAAGCTTTTAATATTTATTTTGTCGGATCGTATGTTGCTGCCGTTATTATTTTTTAATTTTCAAATCGATATTTTCATTTCTGTCCAATAATATTTATCTGTGTTGAAATTTATTTTCCTAAAGTTCTCTGAATACTTTCGATGCATTTCTCATTTTATTGGATGCCGTTCGCAGTTTCATTATTTCACTCACGTTCTCTTTTTGATTAATATTTTTTATTGTTGTGCGTATATCTCGAAATCTTGATGAAATATATATCCTGGCTTTCTGTTAGATATCGCCATTGTTGTAAAAATGGGCCAATTCATTCGGCTTTACCGCTTCTCAAACATGTGTGGCAACATTAATCAAAAATGAAGTAATTGTCATATCTCCGGTATTTTTTTATCATTTCATTTTTTTTCGTTAAAATAACACTTGCGTTTTCCCTTTTCCTCGTGGTAAATAGATGACCTTTCGTTTACGTTCATTAAAAATTGAGAAACGAAGCGGGAAATCATTCATCCGAGAGAATGAGATTTGCTGAAAATACAATT